>NCKU01001124.1:0-28774 GCA_003675995.1 Dinothrombium tinctorium | reverse complement strand
ATTTTTGACGAAAATCATTATTTTGATGAATTTTGATTAACAATGCATTTGCTTAAAAATGAAATTTAGGATTAATTAAGGAAAAAGTAATCGATAAGCGAATTATTAAAATTTTTGGATTACACAAAATTAAAATTTTACAACTATTCAGGGATAGTTTAAGACATTATAATTTGTTCTGTCAAGATTGATTGTGATTTTTAAGTTTTTATCATTTTTCAACATTATTTTTCTTCGAGAAAAAGATTTTTTGATATGATCGTAACCAATAGTCTTATTTCATGTTTTCTCTTTGCCTAAAATAGATGCAATTGTAATTTCAATCGTCAAAGGATTTACGCAAAAGTTTTTTTTGAATATCAATTTTCACTCATAATAGAACTTCTTTCTTTTCATGAATATATAAATCAAATTACTACCAAAATTAATTTTTATATTTACTGATTATATATAAATCTGATTAATTATATTTACTGATTTAAAGCAAAAAATTTATGAAGATTAATATTTATAATTAATACATCAGAGATGATTATGCAACGATCTTCAGCAAATGGTAAAAAATAAGAAGTCAAGCCACACAAGTGAAATTAATAATCAATGAATGCAAACTTAAACTTCAAATAATTTACAGCATGAAAAGTTTTTTTAACATCTTTATCATTAAGATTTTCGTAAATGGCCTAAAAGCTGTAAAGATGCTTAAATTTTTAACACCTGTAAGCTGATTTTAATTTAATTTTGGGTTTTTAAAGAAACGTTATTTTGAGTCAATAATTTATAGCATTAAAATCTGAAAATTTAAGAACTAAATGAACAAAAATGTGACAAATTTTTATTCTTTAATAAAACCAGCTTAAAAACTTTGCAGAAAAGATAAAATTAGAAAAGTAAATGTTTTCAAAAACTAAAGAAAAATGATAAATTACCTTGTTTCACTATTTAAATTTAACACCTTTTAGCTCTCTCATCGCTTTTATTAAAGAAATTTTATAAAATTTTCAAATTTTGCATCTCTTACTTCGACTTATGCTCGTAAACAATATGAGATTTGAAATTTTCGCTTTTCTTTTTTTGAATTAGATTAAACCAGTGTTCGTAGCAAAAGTGAAACAAATGGTCACCCTGTACACATGTTATACTAGTGAATAGATAAAGCGGTAATAGGTCCTACTTCTACCCGATTACAAATCTTTTAGTTCATCTCAAGATTTTGATATGAGAAAATTTTTAAATATTCACATCTAATCACAATTACAGTTAAACGGTCATTTTCAACTTAAAAATATATTTGTAACCTTCATCGATGAAAGTTGACATAATTCAGCGAAAAGCTTTTATTTATTAATTTCAACTCATTTTTGTTGTCAAACGATAATAAAATTATGCAATTTGATTAAAAACTTTATTTTTGAACACTTAAATTCCTGTCTATAAATACAATCAGTAGAAAATGAAATTATCTTCATTTATAAAAAGCTGATTTCATCGCAAATCGTAACAACACTGATTAACCAAATTGTTTTGACATGTTCTCTTATTGTATTAGCAAAGTAATTACGCGAAATTATGAATATAAAAAAAACAAATTTTACTGAGTAATAAAACATTTCACAATTTTTAATTGAACTATTAAATTGAAAAAGTTTAAACAAGATTAGAACTTTTTCATAGAGCCCAAAAATTTTACAATTTAGTTGTTGAGCTCTCGACAAAAAATTAAGATTTATTTTAAAGAGTTTGTTTAGATTTATTTCAAATATCTTCATTTATCTTATCTCTTTGGTCTCTTGATGCTAATCAGGAAATTTTTTACCAAATAAGTTTGATTTTCAGCATATTTTCATATGTGAGTGTATCTTTTGTATATTGATTTTTATCAAAATTTGTTTGTGACATTTCGAAAATCTCTTGTTGAAAGAAATAGCCAAGAGAGCTAACTAAACAATAACATTTCCTACTTTATTGAAATGTGAGTAAGAGGTATTGATAACATAGATATTGTTGATATTGGTCCATATTTACAAAAAAAAACTTTGATTTCTTTGGACGAATCTTTGTATTGGTAGAAGATTACTTTCGTTCCACGTATAATACCTTTCACTGTGCTCTAAAAGTGAGGAATAATATATCAAATGTGCTAAATTAAAAGATTTCTTCATTTTTGAAATAAAAGTCTGCCATTAAATTCGAAAATTTTAGGAAATGAATGAAATTCAGAATTGTGAATAAAAAATTTACTCGTAAAACTTTTGAAAACTTTGACTTTATGCATTTAAAGAAGCAAAACAAATGCATTTTTGACGAAAACTTGCCTTTGATGTCATGAAATAATTTTTTATTCAATTATGCACGTATACTTAGTTTATTAATAACATAAAATAGTTTAAATAAAGAAAGTGAAACTATGAAAAAAGGCGACAATTTTAAGAAGCAAGCGCAATTTGTTATATGCTTCAAATTGCGGCAAAAGTGAGAGGATATCGAGAAAATAGTTTCTCATTAAATTTGATTATTAAATTTTGAGTTTGCTTTAAATTTGTTTTCCCTACTCTTTAATGCAGCGAACTTTAATCGCCACTATTTAAATCGATTTCTTTGCATTAAAATTGTGATTGCATACAGTGCGACTGTGTGTAAAATCAACATACTTTCTCAATATTTAACGAGCAAATAAAATTCAAACTTTTCAAACTGAACGCTGCTTTGAACAGAGCTCAAGGCTTGTTAATCAATCAAAACTTGCTTTCGATTTTGCTTAAACATTATTTGTGGCCAAAAGCGAAGCAATTGAAGTCGAAGTCAGAAGAAGGTTTTGGCTTCAAATATCATTTCACTCAAAAATAAGAAAAATTTTTCGAAGAAAGAGTAGAATAGCAAGAATAATATTGTTCGAAATTATTTTTTAGAATGAAGAGACACCAAAAACAGATGAAGCGAGTATAAATATGACAAAGAATCCGAGTTTGCACATCAGCCAAGCGAGTCCTTTGCTTCAAGTTAAAACCCTCTACCCGGGCGACTATATAAGCTCAGTTACTGGCGGACAGCACAACCATTTGATGACACTTCAATTCGATAAGCAAAATCAAATGCAAGATTCGCCAGCGTCCGGTTCTTCATACGGCAGCAAACAGTCTGCACATGTTTCAATGGTTAATTCAATATTCTACGCTTCAAATCCAAAAACGATGGGTAGAAAAGCAGCAGTTACGGAAGAAGAATTCAAGACATGCACAAATATATTCGATTTTTCACAAGAAAGGCATCATACGCAGGATATTAAGATTTGACAATTCAAGACAACTTCAGTTTAATTTGTTTTTGTCATTTCATACAAGGAAGCAACTAAATATTTGTCGCCACATTTTCAACAAATTATTACGAAATATCGTGTGCCTTTCCCTCAATCTGAATTTTTTCTAATGAACGTGCCTTCAAATGTAAATCTCTCTCTGCTTGAACAAACATTCTCAATTCACTTTTGTTGTATAAAAAAAACTCGCTGTGATATTAACAACCTGTCGTTTTACCTTCTCAGTCTCATTCTAAGTGTATCATACTTGCTTAATATACGATACTCGACGTTTGTTATTTTGCACAGTGCAGTATTCGTTTGAATAAATTATGAAATAAAAATCGTTCTTTTACTTCATTTATTCTCGAATTATTACGTTTGCTAACAAATTTCGAATCCCACTTCGACTCACTTTCGCCGGCAGCGATTTCAATGGCTGCATTTTCGCTGTGGCGAGCGAAGAAATCGAAGATAAAACTGCAAACGCTCGTTTAACTCTTACTTCTCCGAGTTTCGATCAATTTGAAATTTCTTATTTTTGGAGCAAATTATAATTTCGCTTTTATCGGCGAAGAAGTAAGTAAAACAAAGCCTATAAAAGAGAGAAATTCATTGTTTAAAATTGCGCTTCGCTTTTAATGCTTGTCAATTCGTATTATTTTCGTTTTTGCTTTCATTTTTCAGTAATTCTAATAAAAACTTTTGCATAAAACGGTCGACAAACTCGAGCTGTTTCACCGAAAGAGTAGAATAAAAAAATTGATTCGAGCGATTTAAGTTTGTAATTAGTTTTATTGCAAAGATTTAATTTTGCGTTGTAAAAAGCGAATGAATATAAGATTAAATATAATTTTTACCAAAGCTTTGGTCAGCAAAGCAAAGCAAAGAGAGAGAGAGAGAGAGAGAGAGAGAAAGAGAGAGAGATGCCGATTGAAATTAGGCACTCGCACTATTTGTAGTCTATGTTGTTATATAGAATTTCTTGACGCTTTTTCTGCTAGCGAATTTCAAATTTTTCTACAATAAGCTAGCGTATCGATTGCTTTTTCTCGGGCAACATCATCTTTAATTTTCAATTTAATTTAGGAAATAAAAAAAGTAACAAAATGCTTCTGTTTTTACAGTTTCTCATCAAACAAATACCAAAAAATATTTTACAAGCAGATACTTCAAGCTTTGCAAAAGAAGGTCGAAAATAGTTTATCTACTTGACGTACGCTTTGAAATATTGAGTTTTAATACAAATTTAATTCAAAGCTTATTACAACTTTTAATTACATAAATTAATACGAGTTTACATCGTATCACTTGCATCATAGTATGCTCAACATCATTCGCTTTTGTTAGCAACGTCAAGTTTGCTCACTCACGCATTCATTATTCATATTCCCCGAAAATGTTCTCTTAAGTTTTTCCAATCGATCCAAAAATCAAGTTTTGATGGATTTTTTAATGTTTAGAGCTTTAGATCGCGCAAAAATTTAATCATTAAAAAGCTCTTTCAAAAAATAAATTCAAAAAGATTTTTTAAGCTCATTTCTAGACATCGGATTTTTATGTAATCGCATGAGAAATAAAATACGATATGAAAGCATACACACAGTTGTAACAACCATCAAAAACCTAATTCATTTAAAATTTTATTAAAAACAAAATCACATAATTCAAATAATTTTACAGTTGTGCACATCGTGTTTAAAGTCAAATTTTTAAACCAAATTCAAGAAAAGTTATCAATTAGTAAATGAATCAACAAAAACAATCAAATTAACTGAATTAAAATTTATTTATTTCAATTATTTAAATTTTATTTTGCAAATACAGTTTCAGAAAAAAATCTTGTCCTAGAACCGTCATTAATAAACGCATCAACGTTGATCAGGGTTAGCGACATAATTTAAACGCATTTTAAAATAAAATTCAGCACACTTATCAATTTCAGCGCAGTTATCAATTGTGTTTTAAATAAATAGGTTTCAGTGTATTCGAATGAAAGTGAAAAACTATTTTATTTTATCGAGTGAAAAATTATTTTAGTTTTTTTTCATGTGACGATTTCATTACAGGCCACTTAAGCTGCTTTGTGTATTTAGAAAATAAAAATGTCATAAAAAAGTGTTTAATAAAATTATTTTTTAAAATGTTGAATATAAAGTTAAGTGAATAATGATGATTTCGACATTATTCTAATATGGAGTGCTGGACATCGAGTAAGCAAGAACCGATTTCTTAATTCGACGTATTCATCATTGGCTCACATTCGTTTCTAGCTATTCTCACGGTCATCGGTAAGTTGAAGACCACAGTTAATGGTGTTTTCTTACCACATTTCAAAGTGATTGCTAACAGTTGAATGTGAATGCAAAGAGAAATGCTCGTTTTGTTAATAGAAATTCACAGTTTATTCGCATTTGTTTCATATCATTATTTTTTGAAAATTCGCATTACAATGTGAAATTAACGTTTGCAAACAAAAAAGATGATTTCAGTTTAGATTTGTTGTGGTTTATTAAAAAATTATTCACAAGTTTTGTGAAGTCTTGAAACATTTTTATTTAAACTCAGTTTTTTTTTCAATTTCATCAAAAGTAAGATCAGAAATCAATTGTATCGAAAACATTTATCGCTTTTAAAGGTGTTTACAAAATAATTTTATAATATAAATTGAGTGATGGACCTCTCTCTCAATTTAAGCCATTTTTGTTGTCCAAGCATTGTGATATTATACAATTTGATTAATAGAATTTAATATTGAGCACATGATTCAGCAAATGTTTTTTCTTTTCTAGCACATGTCACATACCATTTTTGACCTTTTTTTAAGCACACAAAATTCGATGTCTACTCATTTCTTTTCTACGGGAGTGCAGAGGCTACATTTTGCCGTTCGATGTTCGGAGATCATTTTTTTTCATAACTTAACTTCGATCGATAAATAAATATGAATATGAAAATAGACTTTGATTTATCGCTTTTATTTTATAATCCATATTTGCTAGTAAGAACTCGTTCGATTGTTGATGTGATCGATTTGATAAAACTTCAGAAAGTTTTTGTAAATGCGATTAAAAATTTTTTGCTTCAAAATTTTGATCAGTCGAAAATTTTGATGACTTATTGGGTGAACTCAATTCTCATGTCTAGACTATTTCAATTGAAGAAAGCAAAGGATAATTCAGAAATGCGTTCATTAATCAAATTTAGTTTGAAATTCAAGTTAATCTTCTATGTTTATTCATTTACTTAGTTTGTTTATCAAATAAATCAAATGATGAAGATAAAAGCAGACCGAATGCAACAATTCAAAAAAAAAAAAAAATTCAATCGAAAAATATTTTGAAAACGCGAAACTCTTCAAATACAAACTTTTCGTTTCACATTTATAGGAGTGCGGATCGATAAGCAATTTAATTTGGAAGAGCGGTCTTGGCTACTTTTGAAAAGAGGAAATTTAATTTTTTTTTTTCTTTCTACTGACAACTTGACTTTTTAATTTTTTTAACTGATATTAAAATGAAATTTCAATTTAATTCCTCTTTTAGACTGAAACTCTTGTGCAAATTTTTAAATCAACATTTATTTAAGTGAATGAAACACTGAAACAAACCAATTGTGATTTCAAAGCATTCATTCTCATATTCATGTTTACATTTAACTTTCATAAGCAATATTTTATAATTTCCTATTATAAAATGCCGATCAATGATCTCATTTTTAGCCATTTATAAAATTTATTTCTATACTGAAAAAAGGCTGAAAAATTTTGATGGAAAAAAGAAAAGAAAAGAAAATCGTTTTTAATGCGGAAATGAAGTGAGTGTTTTTCACGTTTGAAATATTTAAAAAATAAATGACTTCATTCGAGAGTGAGACTTTTATCGGTGTTTCAGCATTGTAAATTGCGAAGAGCTAATTATCCGTAACACGATTTTAACGCTTCTCTCGAGTTAGTTTGTCATTCAAATTTTAATTCATTCTTTCAATTGTAAAAGCTTGAATCAAACACCATAAGTTATATAAAAAACGCGTTTGATTTATTTTGTTCAAATACAATCACAAAAACAAATAAAAAAATCAACATTTTGAAGACAAAAAATTTTTAAAATGAGAATGCTGGCATTCTCGCTTTCGTGCGTTTCATATCAAATGATGAGGTTGACGCTTTTTTTGTTTTCTCAGCTAAAAACTTTTCAAACTCGTGTTTTAAATATTAATAACCAATCGCACGATAACTTTGTTATAATGTTTATTTAATATTTTTATTTTTTTATAACATAAAAATGTGAGAAATCGATGGAAGAAATTCACGAAGTGCTTTTTGAAAGAAAATTTCTTTTTTCAAGCATTTTTCGCAAATACACAAAAATAACAAAATATCGTTGCGATTTACTCTCACATTGAAGGCTGTACAGATCGAAAGTTTTTTAATGTTTGAATGCGCTTTTTGTGAGTAAAAATTAAGATTGTAAATAAAAAATTAAAAACTCTCAAAATTCCTCGAGATTCTTTTTTCCGAAAAGAGTGATTCAACTTTGTCCAAAAAAATCTTTGTGATGTATAGCGAAATAATAAGTTTTGAACCAAGAAATATTTAATTTTGACAAAAAGAATGAAAATATTTCCTAAATGTTGAAATAAAAACCAAGTATAGAATGATTGTTAAGTAAATCGACTTGATTCTATGAGAGAAGTTAATTAATGGTTGATATTGTTTTGATTATGATGGTCACGTTTGGTAAAAAAGAATTTCTCTTAAATCTTCATAATGTTTGAGCACTGGCATATATTTAGATAATATTTTATATTTTCTTTAAACTGCAAACGTTTTTTATTAGAAGTAAAATTCGACCAAAATCTAACAACTGTAAGTATGATTTCTTGAGGATTTAAGAAACAAAATTGAATTGAATTAAAACATGTAGTTAATCCATTCAGGGTTTAAATAATAAATTTTACGTTTTATCAAACACTCATCTCTTACTGAACTTACTTTCTTACTGTAATTTAATAAATTCAAAGTAATTTTAATAATATATAATAATAATCGAAGTTAATTTTAAAATTAAACTTTTACAGAAGCTGTTTGATACAGTCTGAAAACAAAATCTCTTCGAATATCTGACAAGTAAATGAGTAAAGCGCTTTACTTTAAAATTATCCATTTTTAACTGCCAATAACTGAATGAGAGATCATTTAAGATGATGAGAAAAGTGTTTTGTTTTTCTTAATGTGTCACTATTTTTACTTTTATCGTTTGATCAATTTTATAATTAAACAATTTTAATTGCAACAAATTGAAGGTAAGTTGTAGCATAAAGCGTTAAAAAACTTTTTGTTCCTTCGAATATTAATTAAGCATAATTTGACTAAAGTTAAAAAAAACTTTTGAATCGTATTACTATTTATGTAATAATTTTATAAAGAGATAATGAAGATCTGATTGAAAATGTTGGCTTTGAATCATGAAATACATGTTCGAGTGAGAGGTGTACGCAGGCAACTCAGACATTTCTATACGCTTTCAAATGAAGTGATAAATAAGAGTGTAATTAATCAAAAAAAGCAAATGGCAAAGTAGACTGCGCTTGACATAAATGATTCTTGTCGATTACAATACTTCTTTGCGAAAATTCGTAAAAAATGTGCGAAAACTTTTTGCAAGCGAAAAGCCGTCGAAAAGGTAGTGGTTTCGACATTCAATAGTGTCGACCGGCGACGCAACATTATTAACGCAAGTATTAATGATACTAGTTTTCGTTTGTTATATTGCTTTCATTTTATCTCATTAAGAAGAGCGAAACGAACCAAAAGATAGGAGAGAGAGAGAGAAAAAAAATGATCAATTAAGAAACAACGAAAATTCGACTTCGGGTAATTTCACAACGTTGCATCGTTTTTCATTTAAGTGATTACACTTTTTGTGTTTTTTGTATTAAAACAGCGAACAAATTCAATTAGAAGCAAATGATAGAATTCCCACTAAATACATCTGAACCTTGCCTCCATTGCAAAATTAACACAAATGAAAAAATGTTGTAAAATGTATATAAAACTCACACTGAGTTATGACATTTAATGATCTACGTATATTCACTTCAAGCAATATATGAAGACATTGAAAGGTCGTAATCGCAAAAAATTCACTTTTTGCAGCAAAGTTAAAGCTAAATTTATATTTATTGACATCGATATCATGCGTGACTTGAAATCTATTATCTTTTATTGCTTTGCACTGTACATAACATTACATAAAAACAAAAAATTGTTCTGCTTCAAGCGAACAATCTCAAACTTTAATCGAAAATTCACATCGAACGCGTTTAAATTCATTAAAACAATAAAAGTGATTTAAAGGTCAATCTTATCTTCTCTTACATTTCTTAAAAAAATATTCTCTACGTGCGTTTCGAATTCTGACATAGTGCTTATAAAAAGAAAACCCCCGTAGAATGAATGAAAAAATGAGCTTTTCTTAAAGCTCAGGAAACTTCAAAATGAGGAGAAAAGCGTGTATCATAATGTTTAGTGGCGAACAATTTTATTGTTTGATCTTTATTGATTCTGAATGAGTTAAAAAAAGGGAAAAAAGAAATTCTCATCTTGAGAATATGATCCACTCTGGCTCTGAACTATTATTGAACTCTTTATGTGTATTATTATTTCTTTACTTTTTTGCCGGAATTTTAGCCGAGTTAAAAATAAGTAATTGAGAGCAACTTGTTACAAATTTACGTATTTCAGAGATTTGTTATTTTTATAAAACAACAAACTCTCAAGTGCGAACGCGGTCTTTACTTTACAGAATAAAAAATACTCATCAACTCATTTTTAAGAAATTTTTATTATTAAAATGGAGAAGATCGTTCACACTGAATTCACATTTGCCAAGTGTTTTCATTCTTATATTGATACCACTGCCATAGAAGTTGATTAAAAAATTCAAGAGTTGATCAAAATCTTGAAATTTCTAATTTCATTTTTTTAACTTAAAAAAATTGTCTTAAAAACTAACTTCTTTAGTCTTTAAGCGCTCACTCTCAAAATTATTTTAAAAGATATGCGTGCTTATCTTATGTCATTAAAGTAAGCTCCTCTGCATTTTGTTGAAAAATTAGCATCTTTCAAAGAAAATAAATCAAACTCGTCGAGTAATTCTAGAGATCTCTTGTAAAATATAATAAATTTTGAAAAACTTAACCTCAAAAATCAGATACTTAATTCTTTCATTAAACCTTTTTTTCGGAAAGAAGTCTAATTTATAATCACTTTTGATAGATGAATGAACAAACCGATTAAGTAATTGACCCTTTTGAATTATCTTTATAACTAATCATTCTAAATAAAGTGAGTTATCTATAATACGATGTTAATGGAGTCTATAACATATATCAATCATATTAAGTCAAACTGCGTCAAACTTTTAATCGTGTTACGAAAAAACAAATATTTTATTTAAAAATTGTAAAATTTTTACAATTGTTTTCCATCACCAAAACACTTTTGCCCAACATCTTTTTTATTGCGCCCTTCACTTTGATAACAAATAAAAACTCTCCTGTTTCAATAGAAAATTAAATGAGTAAGTATGTTAAGATTACAAATGAAAACAAAATTTGAAATTTGTTTAATATTATAATAAATTCTTACGGCGTTGAAAGAAGGAGTTTATATTATTACTTTGTCTATTAAGATTTTGTAAAATTTATCCTCCATTCAGATTTGCTACGAACCGAGATTAATAGAGTTTTGATTTAAAAGCTTCCGTGTGTTTTTTTCTTCAAGGAAATGTTTTTAAAAATAATAAAATAATTAAATGAATAAAACTCCGAGTTTTCATGCTCTGTTTTATTAAGTTAGATGAGCATCAAATTTATAAGAGATGTGTAAAGAAATCTGGCATTTCTTTCCGAATAAATTCATTCAATTGCTAACACTCATTATTCTGACTTATGTCTTGATTGCTCAGCGTGAGAAATTAAGCATTCATTTGTGAAAATCATGTTTGTTAAGCTTTAGAAGCAAATGACCAAAGCAGGCAACTATCGATGCAACGTGAATGTTGTCAATATGCAGCTGGTTGTGGCTATCGGGCACTTTCCAGCACAATTTAGACGCTTAATGCACTAATTTGCAGTTTTATCGCTTTCGTAAGCAGTCAAATTATAAAGAGTGGCTTTCAATATGCATTGCAGAGTTCGAATTTCCTCTAGCGTCAATAAAACGTGTGTTGATTTTGAGATCAGTGTCGAAAATCGAATGCGCGATCAATTTTATTCAGCGAGTAATTAATTATTTGCAATCGATATCGAAGTTTCTTCACTGGCATTAAAAATAAGAAATTTTCGAATAAAGTAATTTGTAAAGAAAATTTCATTAAATTCTTGCATTCAAAATTTGAATTTCAAATTAACTTTTTCGTTTTTACTTTTTATCTGAGAAACGCATAAAGTAAAATTTTTCTTAATTAAATGTTAGAAGAATAAAATTGTCACAAAAGTTTGATCCAAAAATATTTTTTTGTTAAGGGCTCATTCGTAGAAACTTACATATCTCGTTCGAATAAACACTTTAATTAATGACTTTTAAACTTGACTTAAATTTCTTATTTAAAATTTTTTTAAGGTTGTATTAATTAAGCAAAATTTATTTATATTATTAAAGAAAAGTAAAAAGTTGCTGAATTCCTTAAGGAAAAAAGGTTTAATTTGTAGGAGAATTTAGGTAAATATCGTTAAAAAATTATTTTGCATGAAAAATTCAAAGTGAAAGATTTACTTTTATTAAGCCCCTAAAGCACTTGAAAAATGATTACTTCATTGTATAATTTTCATTGATAAAATCAGCATAATTCAGTAAACTGAAATCAAAGAGAATTTTGAATTCGATTATAAATATTTGAATAAAATTCAAAATGTTTAAAATTTCACGTACTTCAATCATAATTTCTTTTTATCATAAAACAGTTTGGAAGTTTTGATTTTATTTTGAAAAAGTAATTATAGTGCATTTAAAATTTAAATTGTGACAATATTAAATTGAATATATTTATTTCGAAAGGGCGTATCGTGCTTTACAATATATTGTTATATACGCCTTTTTGAAATAAATTAATTTAAAATTATATTTTATTTATTTTTAAATGAGATTTGAAATCGATAAATCGAAAATTAGGATGAGCTTCATTGAATTAGCTTCGATTCAAAGTTTAATAACTTTTTATCTCTCGATTATTCTTTATGAAGTTTCTGTGAATATATGAGCGTAATAAACTAGAAAAAATTTACAAAGATTTCCAAATTCTCTATCGCACAAAATGATCAGAGAACAATAAAATTTTGTGTTTTGTGACAATTTTATTCTTATGCCTTTTATCGTATAATATAAAATTGCAAATACATATTCACTCGTTGGCAGTTTTTGAGATTAAAAACACTATGACAAGTGTTCAAAACAAAAACTACTCAAATTGATAGCGTTACATTTGCATTAATTAAAGCTCGAATCTCGTTAGTTTTTTCTGACAACTGAGAAATTAAAAAAAACAAATGCTTTTGTAAAATGATAAACTTTGATGATAAAATTTTTGACATATGGCGATGAGAATTAAAAATTAAGCTAATGATTTGCTTCAAGCATTATGCTTTTGCGTCCTATATAATGAGTAGATAATTAACATTTTTCGCAAAAAATCAAAATAATGAATACATACGATCTTTAAAAAATATGAAACAAAAACAAATCTTATATAGATAAATTTGCATATTAGCGTCTTTTCTAGGTTTAAATCAAAAAATTTTCTTTTGAAACTCATTCTTTCAACATTTAAATACGTATGAAACTTAAAATTGTGACAACATATCTTCATTAACAAATGTTCATTGTAAGACATTTTAGCTTTTGCCTCTTAGTCTTCTCAATGTTTATTTTGCAGATATGATTTTACATTTCTCTTCCATTAAAGTTTATTTAAATGAAATGGTAAGCTTGTCTGTCAGATGAGCTTGAGTAGCTAATATATTCGTTTCGAAGAATATTTTAAATTGTTCACTTACAGAACATTGGAGCGAACTGTAATGCCTTGAATGTTGTATAATATTAGCTTTTAACATAAAAGCAAAGTATTTGTTCGCTTATATTCTCCAAATTACTTTGATATTTTATTTTTATTTTTGAAGTTTTCAACAAAGTTATTCGCTTTTTTCGAAATTGAAATATCCATAATTTTGATAAAATTATAAAAAGAATCACTTTCGCAAAAAGTTGCAATTGGTAACAAGTAGAATAAGTAGAAAATGAAAATGCTGAGAAGAAAACAGAGGCAAAAAAGTTCAGCAATGGGAGTAAATTAGTGCCAAAAAACGGCTGCAAAAAGAGAAATAAAAATTTAGCTCTCGCAAACACTTTCAATGGTCGCTAATTATACCGAATGAATCGGCAAAACGTTCATTTTGCCTACTTAAAATGTAGTAAAAAAGATTTTGTCCTCAACTTCAAAAATACGAGGAGCTGTTTTCTTAATATTTCCTTAATCTCTCTATCGATGAATAGTCTTTCTTATCGATTTGGAAGACTCATTGCTATGAAAGCTTTATTATATCCATTTCAAAATTGATTTATTTTTAATTGAATGCATTCAATTGAGTAGATTTATTTAGAAATCGTGCTATCAAAGCATTTGTATTTACATTTTTGATTAAATCCTTTCTTAATGAATCTATTCGATTGAGCTGTCATACAAAAATGAATTGATCGAGTTTTATTTCTTTAAGAGTTTTTCGTTTCTCATCAAAAACAAGAATATCCCTTACTTAAAAATAAATACGCTAAACGATTTAAATTTTTTGATTTTTGAAATCATAAATACAAAATCGTAAATGCGTTATTCGCTTTTTTGATACGTTAGAAATGAAACATTTATCGTGCAACTTAAGAGAAAAAAAATTTGAATAAATTTCTATCTCCTGAATTTTATCTTCAATCAATTCGTTAGAGTTATTCAGTTCAAAAAATTTACGTGCTTTGTATGTTTTATTTTGAACAGCGAAGAAAAGAAAGCTTACATTTCGCTTTCAACCTGAACAAGCAATTCATATGTATGTACAAACATTTACTACTTTTCAAATCAATTTTACCGTTTCAAAATCATCGATTTGTGGATATTATTGGCTATAGACTAAATCAAATTGTATACAGCAAGTAGCGCAGAGTTTATACAATGAGCCAAAATAGAGACAGGGCGAATACCATAGAAACGGCAGATCAACTTAGAAGAGGTATGGATTGAAAGAGAGAAAGAGAGAAGAGAGAAAGAAACGAAATGCTATTTTTTGGTAGTTGAAAGAGAAGTGATTTTTCCTTCCTTAACAAGGATAAACCAATTTCATTCCCATTTCAATGATTGAGAAAGGCGTCAAAAAAAGAAGCGAGGCAAAAGGAAAGGATTAAACTTATTTAGGCGAGACTTTCCAGTTATTTTGCAAATAGTAACAAGCAACGTTTTTATTTCTTTTCTTTGTTATCTACTTTTTTAACCAAGTTCAGTTTTTAAGCGCAATTGAGTGGAATATCTTATTCATTAATTTTATTAAAACATGGCCTACAGTCAGGTTTGCTTCAGGTTAAAAAATGAACCCTTAAAAACGTTGAAACATCGAAAATCGGCACAAATCAATAAATTTCGACTATTTCAACAAAAAGTTGTTTTCCTATTTACGAAAATTTGGTTTTAAAATTTCAAAGTTTAGGCTAAATTTTGAATTTATAAAAGTTTCAGCATCGCCAAAAAAAATTTTTTTAGAGGTTTCAAATGGAAATTGAAGAATTTAGAATTCTTTAGCACATATTCACGTTTTTTGTTTTGATTGTTTCTCTGTTAAAGTTTAAGTTTAAATAAGGCTTTTGAATTATTAGTGTTATTAAATGAGATGAGCAAATTGTCGCGTTGTGTTAAAATGAACTAATTTTTGCAAGAAGCATAAAATATTTAAGAAAGTTGTTAATTGTTATTTAACAAAAGTTTGAAAAGTTTCGCTTTTCATGAAAAAAAAGTAAAAATAATTATGAGCAAATTGCTTGAAAGGTCTTTTAATTTTCATTTTTAAGAGATTAAGAGAAACACTCTCAAATGAAAACAGTTAGAAAGATTCACGACTTGTTTGGCAGTTTTAGTGTTGCTCAAATGCAAAAGCTTTATTGTGACGTCTAGCAAAATCTTTTCGAAAACGAGCGCTTATTTGAAGTTATCAAAAAGAAATGAAATTTATTAACAAGAACGTCATTTTGAAGTTTTATGTAGATGCAAAAAAGTAGTTTGGGTTAAATTTAATTGAAATTTTAATATTCAATAATAAAGAAAACTTTAATTCTGATGCCTATGAAGTGTACATCTTATTACATAAAATAAAATTATTTCAGTTTTAAAAAATTACATTCCATAAGATTAAATTAGTTATCTGCCTCGAATAAGCCCTGAATTATAGTAAAAACATTTTATTCTAGAATTTTTTAAAAATTTATTCAATCGTCTGAATCTATCTTAAGTTTCATCGAAAAAGTTTAATTTAAGCATAGACGTTGCGTAAATTTTAAATAAAATGAAAATCTTATTTTTATTACAATTTCCAATTCCTCTATTTAATATCACGAAAATGATTTTAAATTTTAATTTTCAATATTTTTACTGCCTATGAGCAAGATTTATAATTTCAATATTCCACATTTCTGAGTATACTTATTCGCAAAGTAATTTTCGGAAATACAAATAGAAAAAAAAAATTGAATTTGCTTGAAAATTCGTTTTTATAACCAGAATATTAGAATGACGAATGAAACTTTTTCGATCGGAATCGAAATAAAGTTTTCATTGATTAAATAAGAACCCGCGTAATTTCTATCTACTCATAAGAATTTTAACCAAATTTTCATCGCTTTCAGTTTTCCAAAGCAAAAACGTTTACTCGAACAAAGTCTTTAAGCATTCATTACTTGCGATCGCATCAAAGAAGCATAAATCTCAATCTTTTTAAAGTTTTTACTGTAATCTCATTAAATTTTATCCGATTTCAGAGCAAAAAGAAGCTTTGTTCTTAAAGTACAAACACTTCTGCATTGCAAATTTTTTTGAATTCATTTCAATAAATTTCGACTAAATTTTACTACGCAAAAAGGAATTTTGCTTCAATTTCACTATTTATTGGATAAACATCGTGTGTCGAAAATGCACAAACATTTGCATTTGCACCACTTTACTTCGATTTACATAGAAAAATAAAACATTTACATTCGCCGAAAAACATTTTTTGAGCGAAGTTTAAGCTTCATTTTGAACTCACTCTCAAAAAAATTTGAATATTCAAAAATTGATTGAAAATTTGAATCAGAATTTCATTTTTGCTAATCTTTTAGAAAATCATAAAAAATAAAAGAAATAAAAACTTTAATTTACTGAAGATTTTGGCAGAGAACTTTTCCCTTTTTTGATTAATGTTTTTATATTTTCGTGATGGATTTACTCTTCTCTCACTAAACGAAAAAATTTTATCTTTTGCATTTATTGAATTTTTTGTTTGTTTGTTTAATTCAAAAATAAATTATGAAAAACTAATATGAGACTATGTGAAGATTTAAAATTAACAAATAAAATCTAAAGCAAGAGAAGTTTCTTTCATAAACGTTCAGAAAACTTAAATTTCATAAAAGGAAAAGAATATTAATTTTAATAGCCACATTTATTCGAGTAGAAGAATTAGAAAAATGCTTTTGAAAATTTCGCTTAAAATTTTCATTAAAATTTTATTTTTCTAAAAAATAAGAAAATGAAAATATCTTGGAAAAATTTTGATAAAATTTTTAAAAAGTTTGCTTATTAAAAATTTTGATTGATAATTATTGAATACGCAAAGCCAAGTTTGAAATTGCACGATTCATTTATTTCAAGCGCAAACCGTCTAACTATATATCGCTGAGCTATTAATTTAACAAAAATAAATTTTTATTTAACTAAACATTTTTATTTTAAATTGAATGCATGTTGTAAAATTAAAATCATAAGAGCGGCGTATTTAAGCTGAAAATGACAAAGAATTAATAATTTGAAAAATAATTTATTGCACTTGTAAATAAATAGAAATTTTTTTTTTTGCGCTGTTGAGCTAAATGACATATCACAGCTCTCGAATCAATCTGAGCAAATTATTTCAAACGGAGATAAAATTCTCTTTTGCGACGCTTCCCGAGTCAACTGTTGCCAGAATAGAATACAACCAGCAAGATGAGTAAGAATTAAATTGCAAGAAATTAGATTTCGCTGATAACGAAGTGCTTTTTTCATATTCAATGCAATATTCTCTGAAGAAAGCAAACTAAAATTTAAAAGCTAGTTTCAGTTTGAAATCGAATGAAAAGTAGAAAATTTAATTTTGAAATGTACTTTCGCGACGTGTTTCAATGCGATTACAACGGTTAATGCATTGAAAGTGACCATTTCAAAAGCATTCGACAAACGCTTGTCGTGTTTCGCTGAAATTTTCTTTTCTGCTTTTGCTTCTTTTCGTCGACATCTTGTTTGCACCATATTTTGATTTGTTGTATACACGAAATGAAGTAAGAACAAAATTTTCCTCATCATTCATTGCTGCAAGTAATTTGCGAAACTTTCATCTCACAGCGACTTTCACCAGCGATATGTTTAATTCACATTCAAGCCTCGAAGGCAATCGATTTGATCATTACTTTGCAAAAATGTAAACTCGCTTAATCCAACTTCTCTTCTATTTAATTATTCAAATTGTGCAATCGTTTTACTTATTCGCTCGCTTTTTTTCGTTTTGCAGAATTCAATTAATCGAAATGAATGTGGAGCGTTTTGTTACATACAGTAAAAGCTAACATTTGTTGAGTAAATTTAGCGATTCGCTAGCAGCGAGAAACTTAAGTTATGAAAATTAAGACGCTGAGAAGTTTACTTGATCATTGAATATGTTCTGACACACTTCACTTTCGAGCTTTGTTCAATTGATCAAAGTGTAAATTAAGTTACAATTTGCTCAATGGTTCTCGATGTGTAATCATGAAAAAGGACTTTGCTCACATGCGTTGCTTTCTTAATAAGCAAAAAATAATGCATAAAGCATCTTCTTAAATTGAACATTGAATAATTTTTTCATAAGAACAGATCTTCTATTCTTCGTAGAAAAAAGTTTATAACTTCTGATTGTAGCTTTCTTTTCGATTTGGAAATTCTATAAATAATTGAAGTTTTGTTTAGCATTCGTCTCGGCGCACAAGTAAGTTAAAATTCTTTGAAAACAATCAACTTTATATAAAATTTTAACACAAATGATATTGCTTACGATGTATGTAGCTTTTCAACAAAGCTGAAAAAATGTTCGACTTTAGGTCGGTTTCACATTAAATAAAACTCGCAATTTACGACCACCGCAAAATAATTTAAAGTAACATATTGCATCATATAGTGCATTATGCACTAACGCATCTGTGTTCTCGCTATTATACGCATTCTTTGTATCAAAGTAGTAGAAGCAATCTTCCTTTTGAAAACCATTCTTTGTTCTCAAAAATGAGACGAGGCAAAAAAATTTACACAGAATATTGCAAAACAGCTAAACACAAAAATCATTAAATGATACAAAAATGTTTCTCGCAAAAATGTCTTTAAACATTTCAACATAGATGTGGAATGCAATGTATTTATAAACACAATTCGAGATAAAATTTTTGTGGATTAGCTTTGCCTTGTGTTAAAAAGAAATTTTTAAAAATTTATCTAGCTCATATAAAATTCAATTTTTGACCAGGAAGTAATGCTCACAGGCAAAAATGAAGCTTAAAATGGTTTTTTATCGCTCTTGATTACCTATTTAAAAAAGTTGGATTGACAAAAGATAAGATGGTGCAGTCGAAAACCTTCTCTTGTAAAAAAATAAATCGCTTAAATCTCTTTTGCAAGATATCTGACTTATACATAAATCCATTGTATAGAAACTGAGCTTAATGCACTAACAACCAAAATGATTGTTTAAGTTTGGATTTAGTAAATATTGTAAACTTTGCGTTCAATCTTTTGATTTGCGCAATGAAAATGAGTTATGACAGCCGTGTTTAGAGCAAAATACGAAAATATGTTTTGAGTAATTATCATTAAGGAGAAGCGAAAAGTATTTGCTTCATCTGTTTCCTAAGTTTCGCGTTCTGAATTGATAGTTCAGCGAAATAATAACTAGAATTAACAGAGTTTCTGCTTTGCACATTTTCAGTAATCATAATTATAATTTTGTACACGATTGATAAATGTGGAGGCGAAGAAGCGATCAATCAAAAATGATTCAAATGTATATAATTGTAATGTAAAAGTCAGCTGTGTAACTCGAAAACATCAATCAAAGCGATGAATGAGCGACAAATCAAACGCAAAAGTGCCAATTAAAACGAGTTGTTCTGTTCTGACCGTATTCGTTCTTCGCCCGATCTTCGTCAAAAAACTTATTCAGATTCTACGTCGGCAGTAAGCAAAGCAATTACAAAGAAGTGCAATCAATTTTAATGCATTGCGAAGGTTTCGTTTTCAACGCTACGAAAAGAAAAGATTCTCGCCATTCAAAGAAGCGAATACTTCTTTGATTAAACTATTACTTAGAGAAGTCAATGTTTCGCTCTCTTTTGCCGTCGAACACGCAAATTGACTTTTATTGCGTTTCCTTCGATAATACATAAATACAAATGTGAATAGTTGAGTGAAAAAATGATAAACAAAACGAAGTCAACGTAGCAATTAATGTGAGCGAGTTATACAACGAATTATAACTATTCTTTCGCGTCGATTATGCCACCGTCCGATATGGCGAACGTCACTTCAGCTTCGGGTAGGTCGGGAGCATCATAAATCTTCGCTATTCGTGTCTCACCTCTCCCTTTTTTCAAATAAATACGAACGGTTGATGCGTGTGCCAGAATATGACCACCGATTGGTTTTTTAGGATCAGCTTGAAATGACAAAGATGCGCCTATTTAAAATGAAATATTGTATAAACACAGCGTAAAGATCGGCAGTCTAACCAGGATCAGCAGTCATTTGATTGGTTCCGTATACTGCTATATTGTACTCTTCACTTATTTTTTGCAATCTCGCCATGAATTGAGCCAACTTTTGCTGTCTATCAGCAAGTTCGCCTCTTCCAGAGTAGTCTACACGAAACAGTGCCATTATCGAATCTATAATCAATATTCTGAATGCTCCGTTTTTGTCATGAAACTTTTGAGCGACTTTATCTGTATGAAATATAAATTAAAATGTTAACAAAGAATTTAGGAAACGAGAAATCACCTAATATTTCATACTGATGTTCACTGCTATATGCTCTAATGTAAGCAACGTTTTCCAATGCATTTTCCTCATTGAGATCAAATCTCGACGCTATTTGCCTGTTTAAATAAATTAAATCAGCACAAAACGAAAATTTTCGCTAATTCCAAAGTAAATTCATTACCTCACTCGTTCGGGTCTGAATGTGTTCTCAGTATCAATGAACATAGCTTTACCACCGGAATAACAATCGTTTGATAACTGACAGGTCACTGGCGAACAAATTTAAAAAAGATTAGTTGCTTTTAAATCTCAAACAATGTGCTGTATTGTAATGACAATGGGATGAAAATAAAAAAGAAGGTGCTTAAACTAACGTAGGAGAAATAGATTGTGTTTTGCGAGAAAAAGATTAATGCCATTAAACGAACGCAAACAGAGCGCGGTTACAGATGCTCAACAAGACGTGCGTTTAATTCCAAGTGCAAAAGTTTGGGTCTGCACTTTTTAACAACTTTCAATTACTAGATTGCTGTAATCACAAGCTTGTTTAAAAGAAGTTCGAACAAAAGAAAATAAAAGCGAAAATATAGTGATGCCAATAGATTGAAGCTTTATGAAAATTTGAGTAAAATGGCAAAATAAAACAGTTGCTAAATCATTTGTTTTATTTTATCAAAATTAAAGACTTTTGCCTTAATTGACTCATGTTGCAGAGAGAAGTACTCGTTTCCGAACTATATTAGCGAGATCCCAACAATTCATGTCACTGCCCTCACCTACATCTCAATTGCTGTGATTCTCTTCCTCTGATTATAAAACATTATAATAGCAAAAAGATAGTGAGTGCATAGGAAAAAAAAGAAGAAAAGCAAGACAACATTTTAGAGATAAACTAAAGCTGCAAAAACATAAGCTTTTTACGTTCATTAACTTCGTAATCATCTTAAAGTTTGGCCATAAAAGCGCATACAATAACAACAACGACAACGAAAATAAGTGAATCGCATCTCACAAAGTTTCACTTTCTCGATTTCTAAACTTGATTAGGAAAGGAGCTGAAACATAATTAACTTTGTATACACGAAAAGAACACAGTGATTTAGATTCTCGGATATATATTGCTGATTATTGATCAGGACATTTCCATAATAAATTACTTCACTTCTATACGATTCAGTTTAGTCCACTTACCACATAATGTGTGTGAAAGCTGTGTTTTTCCTGTCCGAAACTCGCCGAACGCTTCGGTAATTGCCATACTCTCGATACCTCCTCCCAAAAGCTTGCTGTTGAAAGAGAAAAGAGAGAGCAAAATTAAAGTGAAAAACAAGAAAATTGATTTCCCTCAAAAAAGTAGAAAAGTTTTCACCACAAAAAGTTTAGAAAACAACATTCTTTTCGAGAAACTTTGGAAAAAGGTGCAAATTAAATTTGTTTCACAAAAGTGATTTATGGTGAGTACGCTCGCAGAAAAGACTCACTTCAACTGATCGGATCCCGTCGGAATTTTAAACACGGACTTTCGCTTTTCTGCTACTTGAAGACCAGTTTTGATTTCCGAATCCGGACTCAGCTTTGCGGCCGCTTCTTTGATCTTCTCGACTTTCGCTTCGCTCAAACCCTGTGAATTATGAATCGAAGTTTAGCGGAAAACTAGAGAGAAGTGAGCGCCGAGAAGAACCTTAATTGCACCCAATTTTTTTCGAGTTGTCATTTGAACGCCTTTTATGGTGAAAATGCCTGCCGTTTTCAACTTATTTATGTCAGCCACATTCTGAAATACAATCGAGCAGTAAATTAAATGCAATTACAGCGAAACTAACGATTCCTTGTGTCTGCAAAAGATCGATGTCCTGAAAGAAGCATTCGTCGTCGTCGGTATCGAATTCGAAATCGTCTCTCATCGACTGATCCATTGACTTGCTCATTTTTCTTCACTGCTCGCGAGTTTCGCTCACTTTTCATTCGTTTTCCGCTTTTTTGACGCGAAATAACGCGAAATTAACTTTTCGGAAATCGCTTTCGAATAAAGTTCGTTTTCGCGTTCAAAGCGCCCTCTTTTGACGCCTCTCCGTGAGTTTGGCGTCGCTTAGCGACGCTTAGCAATGGTAGCGTTTGAAAACGGCATGAGTTTTGTTTTCGAAAACTGAAAGAAACGATAGAAAAAAGATTCAAAAATGAGCGACGAAAACGAGCGCAAATCGCACGATTCGTTAAACTTTGAGTCCGAGCAATTCGACGCATTGAAGGCGCTGCACGCCGAAGACCAACAGTTGATGATTCCGGTGCCGAACGCAAAAGTGTTCAATAATTTAGATGAATACTCGAGAAAAAGTTTCGGCAATGCTTCGATTGCTGTCCACTCATCGCAAAGCTCATTGAAACGCGAGTCCTTTCGACGCTTGTTTACTGCCGAACAAATGGCGACAGTGTCGACGAAAACTTGGAAAGAACCGCCGAACGTATTGAGCAAAATGCAACAACGCATCGGTCCTTTGTCGCTGTTAACCAAATGCTTGAATAAAAGAACGAAAGTGTTGATTCGAAGGCGACGGCGAACTGAAAACGAAAGTGAACGCTTTTTTTGGTTGACTGCGCTTTTAATTGCATTCGATAAACATTTTAATTTAGTTTTATATGACGTCGACGAGAAATGCGAATCGAAATGTGATCTCACGGAAAGACATTTTAATAAACTTTTCGTTCGTGGGGATAATGTAGTTCTTGTATGTTTGTTGTGATTTTATTTATTATTTTAGGATCATTTTAATTTCTTTAAAATTTTGGTGATTGAAAATTTTTTATTTTTTAACATATTTTAACTTTTCAAAATGATTTTTTTTCAGCTTTAAAAATTATTTTGCGACACTCTCAAATTGCTTTTTTCAATTTTATGCATATATGACTTTTAAGTGCTAGTAAATTATTAATTAACCATTATTTATTTTTCATTTATACTCTAATCTTTTGATTATTTTCTCGACAATACATTTATCATAATCAAAATGTAGACAACTTTGCAGCGTATCAACGCAGCAAATCAATCGTCAAAAATCGAAGAAAAAAGAAATGAAATGAAATAAAAATATTTTTAAAAACAATTTTCATTGAAATAAAAATTTTAATTTTGAATTCGGCGCCTTCGCGAATGGCTGAAGGAGCGGAGCGTCGTCTGTCGAGCGGAGAATCGCTCCGCTCTTCGAACAGCGAAACGAACGCAAAGGGAATGCAAACAGCGAAGTATTGTTTTCGTCGCAATTCACTTTTTCATTGTTTTCAAATGAATCAAAAGCCAAAACGCACCATTAAAATGTAATTTTACGCTTTTTAATTTAAGAGTGGAATTGAATTCAAGCGAATCACGTTTTGCCCATCAAATTGGTGAGTTCTGAAACTCGAGCGATTCAATAACAATGCAAACATCGCACATGCATCATTCTGTTTTTTCAGTATTTTTACTCTTCGCCTCAATCGAGAAGCGTCTTAAATCGGTGAAAAATGCTTGATTCAAATCATTATTTTATGTTTGGTGCGTTAACCTTCGGAATCGCGAGCGCAGTCTACGTTTTTTACGGCCCGAATCCGAATCCAAAACGAAAGTCGAGGAACTCAAAAGGTAAAACACGCTATTGATTAGCGATGCTTTCCATTGTCTCTATGAGAAGAGCGAAGACTGTTGTTATTTTTCTACACTTTGCGAAAATTGATCGTCGACAGAAAAGCACTTTAGTTTTAAACTAGCTTTTTAAAAAGCTCAAATCGATATTGACCCAAATTTCCGTTATGTGGGTCATTGAACTCTCACTTATTTTTGCCTGTAACTGCTTTATAGAACAAAAACCGATTTCGAGTCGTGAAAACCAATTTAAATCACTTTTTCGCATTTTAGGCTCCATTTCGGGCTTAGTTAATTATGGCAATCAGTGTTTCGTAAATGCAGTCCTGCAATCATTGGCCGCTTGTAAATCGATTATAACTTGGTTACAATACGCTGAAAACAATACAAATGCGAATAAAAATTGCTTCTCTTCGTCTTCTTCATCGAAACAAAGTAATTACTGTTCAACTCCTCGTAACGGCGAACCGCGGAACAAATTGACAACTTGTCTCCTGAAGACTTTACGCTGTAAGAACAAAAAGAGTAAAAGCTTCGAGAGTTGATCTGCGGTCTTCAATTTGTTTCTTTGCAGTGTTGAATAATGCAGAAAATAATGTTGAAGAGTCGAGCCCAATCGAAGTACTCGATGCATTGTTGTCACATAATTGGAGAATTCCAAATGAAGAGCAAGTAAGAGTTTTTGATTATTCAGGCACTTTTTTTCGAACTTAGATTGTCTTATTGTGTATGCTTTAACGAAATATTCGTTCTTTCTTTACAGGACGCTCATGAATTATTTAATGTGCTCACAACAACTTTAGAACGCGAACTGTACTCATCATTACCATTGTATTCTTTAAGAGATGCACTCCTCATTGAGGTTTGCTGATTTGCTTTGAATTTTAATTAAATAGTTCTTTATTTTTGTCAGGATTTACTGCAAAGTCCTGTCTCTAAAAGTTCAAGTCAAGGAATAACTACCAGAGGGTCGCAAACTGTGTCTGCAAATCGAAATCCGAAATCACTACCCACAAGAGGTTTGCTCGCAA
This sequence comes from Dinothrombium tinctorium, assembly GCA_003675995.1. Classification (NCBI taxonomy): domain Eukaryota; kingdom Metazoa; phylum Arthropoda; class Arachnida; order Trombidiformes; family Trombidiidae; genus Dinothrombium; species Dinothrombium tinctorium. Next base: position 3,505 of record NCKU01001124.1, on the reverse strand, counting down.
GTCAATTACAATGTAAAGTTTGCAATTACAAATATCCTGTTCGTTTGGACACGTTTGACGCTGTTTCACTTGTGATTCCTAATAAAGTTTTGGGAGGACCCATTTTACTTCAAGAATGTTTGCAGAAATTTGTGAGCAATGAGGTCATTCACGAAGTTACTTGCGACGAATGCTCTGGTTCCGGTCGTAAAGCTTCATTTGTTAAAAAGCTTACGTTTGGCAAGCTTCCGCAATTGCTATGTTTTCACATTCAACGTCTCGTTTGGTTGCGAAATGGGGTGCCATTGAAGAGAACAGAGCACGTCAATTTTCCCGAGTATTTAACTATGGATGAATATGTTTACACTTCTTGCAAAGCGAAAAATAACTCAACTGATCAATACTCAACTGTTACCGGTCTCTTAGGTGGCACTTCTTCAACCCTTACTCTCCCGAAAGATATTAGCTTCCAGCAATCGGCTACAATTAACACGAACGCATATAACGAATCCAACGATTTCGTTACTGCCAGATATCGTTATCGGCTCTGTTCTGTGATTGTTCATCTCGGAGATGCGCTGTCAGGCCACTTCATCACTTACCGCCGTGGTGGTACTTCAGACGAAAACAAATGGTACTACGCTTCCGATATGAACATAAGTCAGGTGACGCTCAGAGAAGTATTGTCAAATCCAGCGTACATGATTTTCTATGAAAGACTTAAGCAGTAAATTAGCGCTTTTACATTGCTTTTACATTGACAATTTACTATCGATTTTCTTTTCGATTATATATCGATTTTCACTTTTTCGCCAATAATTTGTAATGATTTGTAATTACTAAATACTAGTCAATTGTGAATCGTGTTTTTCGATTGCTTCTGCATTTATCTCAGCTATTTGTGTGAAGCAATATTTTATGTAAAAAACGATTGAACGGCTGTAAAACTGTAAACTGTTTAATTGATGAAAGAAGAAAATGAGTTCTCGACAATTAACGCAGAGTCCAATTTAAATCTTTTCTTCTTCCAACATTTTTTCTTCTCGTATCATTAAAGTTATGGAAACTGTAATTGATTTCAATTCGCTTTGAAATTCGTTTAAACGCGAATTGCTTTATTCTCGAACAGGAACGCATTAATCAAACGAAGCGCGCTTTGTTCGCTTCTTCATTAATAAGATTTATTTCAACTTTTCTTTTTATTCGAGGGTAGAAAGTGTTTCACTCTTCGTTCTATGTGTAATATATATTCGAGGTTTGATTATAAATACAAATAAGAGTTAAAAGTTTCTGCGCGAAGAAAGAAGTTGAGAACAGGCGACTATCGATCGGTCGTCTGTGTGCACATTACACCACTCGCGGACAGTTAGTTGCTCGAACGTTGACTTCTGTTCGAAAACGCTGCTTCTTTACTCGCTTTTATTTATTCGCTTCAACTTAAAAGCCGGTAGACATAACATCAAACCGATTTTTCGCTCATTTCCACGAATGAAGCGAAGAAAACACTTCTGCTTACCGTTTCTAATAAGCACAGAGTGTAGTTTCAGTTTCGCTCGCATTCACGGTAATTACGAGCTCACGTAGCGCGAACAAACAGCTTATTATCTCTTTCGCTCTCTCTCTCCATCTTTCTTGTAACAACTTCAGCGAAATGGGAATGCATCAGAAAAGAAAGAGTGGGGAGTCAGTAAGTGAGAAAGCGTAAACGACGTGCTGATGTAAATTGATGTTAATTTTGTCGAGCGACAAAGCAGCGACCGCAGAATATCAATGAGCTCAGAAGAAGATGTTTTCAACATTCTCTTTTTCGATTCTGTTTACCATTTTCTGTTTGCTCTTTCATAAAACTCAATTTTTTTTTCGTTTAAACAACCAACGAGGGACAGAGTTGACCGAATTCTGTGTGCAATTCACTTTTTCTTCAGGAATCAAAATTAGACGAAAAAATCGATAGTGATTTCGATGATAATTCTCGCTCAGACACAATCTTGAAGAAACAGTTTACATCGAAGTTCAGAACGATTCAGCTTTTGCTATTTTTGCTCAAAACTTAACTAACTGGCTTCAAAAAAGGAAAGAAATTTTTATGAAAACGCTAATTACTGCAGATTGATTTTTGTTAACGAATGAATTCGTTTATTCTAAATGAAATCGATACTTTGTCGCCGCTTAAATTCGACTTAATTCGTCGTATAATTAAATTGCTTTCGTTCGTTACAAGAAAATGAAACTTTTTTTCAACATAATTTAGAAAAGCTTAGTTCTAAAATACTAGCGATTTATTCTGTTAGACCATAGCGATTCATCCTTAGCCAAAAAAACGTCGCTTGATTTGCATTCGCTTCATTTGTATTTGTTAAAATGCGATAAAAACAGCGAATTTTGGCTGCTTACAATCAAAGCTTTTCGCTGTTTATATACAGTTCTGGAACAGAAAAGTTTGATGCAGCAAAAGCATACTTTACTGCATATCATAAAATGTCGCACCTGACATGATCTAATTTTGATTTATTATCACAAAAACGTTGTTTCGTAACAGTGTTTTATTTTAATTATTTTTGTGTTAATGCCACATCGCTCAAATACGAAAAATATTAAAATTGTTGAATTATATACAAAAAATGAATCAATATTTCGCCCTCTATTTTCGGTTTTTCAGCCGCCATTAGGGACGTGAATTTGCTGCTGAAAAGTACAAAAATTTTGTGCGTGATTGGTGCTGACAAAATATGAAAATTGGTGTAAAATTTTGTTGGGTGCATTTTAACCACGCCATTCATATCAATAATAACCACCGTACGAAGAGTTAAACTCGTAAATATTAGTAATTCGCTGTTTGTAAGTGCAGCAAAATATTAGCAACTTGGCTATCGCCAATGCGATAGCAATTATTGTGCAGGACAACTCTGTGCTCAATGCATGTAAAGAGTCTTTCGCCGAAAACTCGTGTGTTCGCGACTTTAATCGTCGCTTTGCTCTCAACGAGTTGTTCTGCACGACCGCGTGCTTCACATTTCTGTGTCTCTCAGAGACATTCGCACGAATATCCTCGTTGCTTTGTGAGTATTTTGTCAAAACTTACAAATTTCTGTACTCTGCGTGACAAACACATTTTGTATTTGTATTTTGACAGCAATTTATAAAAAATATGCAATCGTGTAATTTCTTTTTTAAAGCGATAAAAAAATTTAGTAGAAAATATAATTATTGTAGAAATTATGATTAGTATGGTCCTTTTTTGATATCTATTTGATATTAGATCGCGCACGAAAAATAGACACTTATTTTTATCACCTTTATTAACACTCACGAAGCAGGAATACAACGAAGTGTGTCTCAATGCATTTTTGCCTCCTATTTTAAAGGGTAGGAGTCTTTCCGACAAAGGTGCAATTGGACTTTTTCGTAGAGCAATGCTTTAAGAGATTATAACAAGGAAATCTAGGTGGCATTTTAATAGGAATTAGATATCTAAAGGTATTCTAATCCCTCGAAAAAAATTCAATCACCACACTAGTAGTATTGC
>NCKU01001123.1:0-28778 GCA_003675995.1 Dinothrombium tinctorium | reverse complement strand
TTTTGAAACGCGATTAAAAAATTTTTTGACTGAAATTACAACGAACATAAATGTGAATATGTAAAGTTTGCGAGCGAAAAAAGTAGCCATTATCACGCCGCATATCAATCTCGGTTAAAAGTTACATTTTCATCTTGCACTTTTTTTCTATCAAAAAAGATTTCGAAAATATGAAATATGAAAAAGAGTAAATTAAGACATCGTTTAATGTAAACATTGTGTTTTTTTTCGCTCGCTTCTAAACGCTTGTTTCGAGCGTAAAACGCTTTAAAATAAAACTAATGCACAGCAGGGAGAGAAGCTATCGATTTTCAAGCAAAATAAAAAAAAATGATAAATATTTACACTCACTTTGTTGTTTTCTCAATTTGTTCAAGTATATTGTTCTCACAATTTTCAATATTTGCTATTTGAAAGAAATAAAAAATAGCAGCCACGGTACGCAAAGGAATCAGTTTTCTTCTAGCTTCATCTTCAGGATCACCTCGGTAAGCGTGGTCGTTGCTTTTCGAGAAATCCAAATAGCAGCTTTGAAAAAGCGAAAGAGGCTTTCTCTTCTTTTTTTAAGTTTGAAGCAAAATTGAGATTAATTGTGCAAAACATGATTAATTCAAATCAAGAAAATGCGTTTTTTGTTTGCACTGCGCGTAAAGACGTAGCCAAAGGCTGTTATACTAGAAAAATATTTTTCTCCGTGAAAATCTCTTCTTTTTTGTGTCTCTCAAAGAGAGAGAAAAGAACAAGATTTTCACCGGTTCTATTCTTCGCTGCACTCTTATGCCATCAGTTTTCGGGCCAATTTTTGGTTTTTGTTCATCATCTCGGTTATAATAAAGCGTCAAAACGTTAACATACTTTTTACATCTTAACGGCTGGGGAAACGATAAAGTGTAATAAAGAATCATGTTCCAGCCTAACGCGATGCGCAATAATGCCTTCGCGAATAATGTTAGCCACACTTCCGCGGTTTTAAGCGTGTTTCACCGCATAAACCCACACGAAATAGGCGTTCGACATTATGTTTTACACACGAAAATCATATTCTTTTCATCATTGGCGGTGCTTATTTTTTTCTTCGTACAATAATCACGAGGTATAATATTTTTACAGAACATCTGTCTCACATTTTCAAGTTTAGTGTGTTTGACCACTTTTTCGGTCTGCAATACGGCCATAAATCGAATGAAACTTTTACGTCCGAAAGTTTGAGCTCGAGTTTTGTGAAAAGTTTGAATTTCTATTTGAGTCAAAAGTCAATAAAAGTTATAAAATACACTTTATAAGTGCGTAGAGCTTGAAAAGTTAGAAAAAGAAGCCTCAATCTCAAAGTGCCATGGGCACATTTTGTCTGAAAGTTTTTTTTCAACTTTTCAAATCTAAACTCTCTCTATCCTCCATCTTTCTCCATCTATTCTTTCTTTCTCGTCTCATCTTTTTTCTGTATCAAATATTAAAAAACTTTATTCGAAAAACTCGCGTGTTTGTTTAATAAATGACAAGTAATCAGCATTTTCATTTTAGCGGTACTAGTGAATTTTTTACAATTGTATTACGCGAAAAAAAAATTTTGTTGAGAAAAATGTATTAAAATATTAAGAATTTATATCTTCCACTTTCTGCTTCGCGCTTCTCTTTGTAATGGACTTTTTTTAAAATGTACTGCAATCAATAAAAAAAACACATCTAAAAACAACACTTAGCGTAAACTTACGCCATGTATATATAACATGCTTGACGCACTTTGCTTCTCTGTACTCTTTGAAATTTTTAGACACGAGAAAAAAAATGCAGCTACATTTAGGCATTTCGCTGCAATTGACGTTTGTGCGTTTGATTTAGAAAAGAAACGCTTCAATTCACGTTTCAGCAGAGTGAGATATTCATTATAAATTGCGAGAAGAAAGTGAACGAAATAAAAAACCATTTGCATTTCTCGACGTTTGTTTCGCTCACTAAATTACTCTTAAAATCACGCAAATTTAAGTGAAGTTTTTTGTGTGTTTGCCCCTATTAATTGTGAGAAATTCACTTTTTATGTACGAAAGCGTGTGTTTTATTCAAAACTTTTTTATTAGCTTAAAAATCAAATTCAAATCGATAATATCAAAAATTGAGATTAAATATCAAATTTAATTCGATTTTATGTTCAAATTGTTTTAGTGCTTGTCAAAAGTTAATGGTGAATAAATCATTGCTTCAACTTTGAAGCTTCAAATTGATTTTTGCAATTGAAACTTTCGATTGAAGTTTTATTCAATTTGAATTTTTAACTCTTGTCTTTTCTGCTCAAGCTTTACAATTTTTTTATTATTTTGTAATATTAACTTGTAAATACAATCGTATTAAGCTATTTTCAAAATTTTTTAAAAATTTCATCACTCGTATTTCTTTCTTATTTAAAAGAAGCAACTGTCTTCCATCTTCTTATCTGATTCCACTTCAAAAATGCAGAAATAAACTTGTCCAAAAAAAGATTTGAAGTGATTTTAAATACGAGTTTACTTCACATTGAAATTCGATGAATATTCGTTTGAAAATAGTGAAGCGTCATCGCAAAGTAGCATCGTTTTCAATTATTTGAAAATTCGCTCAACCGAAAAAAGCAGCTGTAGTTTGTGCTCTTTGTGCATGTAACTTAGCTGTAAGTTAAGAGAGATAAATCCTAGTGATGCAAGCGTGCTTGAAATTTTAATTGAATTTTAAAATTTAAATTTTACTCATTTTTAAAATTTAGCGTACTAATGATTGTCAAGAGAGTCGATGTGCATAAAATTTGAGAAGTGAAAGCTTTAAACGCTTATTTTGACTTTTTTTCTTATTAATCTCAGCCTACTTCTGCATAAAATTATTAAACTTTTGGACAAAATAATTGTCGTTTCATGTCATCTCTTTATGAAGAAGTGAATTAAAGATGAAAAATACGCAAAAGTAGCGCTTGTTGTTGTTTAGCTCAAATCGAGTTTGAGACAAAAAAAGTTGTCAATTCTAGCGAACGTTTGAAATGTTTTGTGAAAAGAATTTTTTTTTTCGCTAAATTAAATAAATTAAATCTGCTCAGGGTGTATGTTTGCTCTTTTCTTTGCTTTCAGTAGCGTTGTTTCAACGATTAGTTTTTTTAACGCGAAACAAAAAATTATAATTAATTCTCATAATTGCAAATGCGTACACTTGTCTCTTCTGTTTCGCTGCATAATGAATGCTTTAAATTAAATTTTTTGTTTTCACAGAGCAAGAATATTAAAAAATAAAGTAAACGCTTTTAATAAAGCACTTAAGAAAAAATTAGATGAATAAAGCGATGAGTTTGTAAACGATCGCATTCTCGAAAAAAATGAGCTTTCATTAAATACGCAAATGTTTTCACTCTTAAGGCGAGAGTACGACGATATTTTGGCTTTCTCAAGCTTTTGTACTGTAGAACACACGCTTTACTTGTGCTTCTCTTCGATGAAATTCGTTTTTCATTTTTTTGTGAATTCAGATGATTTAATCTTTCTCGAATAAACTCGTAAATTTAAATTTTTTTATCCGCTTTTTTAAATTTGTCTAGAGAGATCATATTTTCTTTTTGAAACGAAACATGTTTTCATTCAAATTTTCTTAAGTAACGACAAAAACTTGAAGAGAGGACAACGTTAAAAGCTTAAAAACATCACTTTAGAGTCGATCTAATCGATAAACATTAGAAACTCGAGTTGACACAATGGTTTTATCTTGTATTTGCACGATTCGAAAGCAAATCTAATGCAAGTTTATTTAATCGCAGGTCAACCTGGAATTAAAATAAAGACCTCGAATCGATTCGAAGATTATACGGGTTAGTTTTACCGCTTCACTTTGTAACCCATCAAATCTGCTTTTCTCGGTTTGCTTTTCGATGTTTTCCCATTCTTCTTTTCTTGTGTATTTTGCTAATCTTTTCTTTTCTTCTTTTGTTTGATTTTCACTTTGTTTCAATTCTAAAGCTTTCGCATTCACAGCAATAACATCTTATCGAGCGCTGGTCGGTTCGCGAGTAGAGCTACCGTGCGATGTTACCCTGCCGTCTGCCGACGATTCCATATCATTGATACTTTGGTACAAAAACGATCGAAAAAGTGCTCCGATTTACAGTGTCGACGCTCGAAATACACCAGTGGAAAGAGCGAAACACTTCGCTTCAGAAAATCTCAAGAATCGAGCGAAATTTGATCTCAGCTTCCGTCCGGCATTGCTGCAAATCGATCCTGTCAAAGAGGACGATGTGGGCATTTACTTATGCCGCGTGGACTTCAAATGGGCGAGAACCATAAATACACTGAGCAATTTAAGTGTCATAAGTAGGTTACAAATGCTTTGCTTTTCGTTTCCACATTCTTTTCCCTCGCTGTGTGTGTTTGCGAAGTGATGCATTTTCTCTTCTCTTCTCTTCTTCGCGTCTTTAGTTCCGCGAAAAGAATGAATGAATCCATAACCATATTGCGAGCTTTACTCGCTGCAATCGATTCAAAACTCGCGTTTTGTGCGAAAAAATATTTTGACTTTCTCACTCGAAAAAGCGTCGCTTTGCTTTCGTTTCTATCGATTTCAACGAAATGCGATTCAAATTATGTTTAAATAGTTTCTTTTTACAATTTACTTTCTAAGAGAATTTCGCAAGATCTAAATAGCGAATGAAGTGAAGCGTGAGAGACGAAATCTCTCCGCTCTCTCGACTTCTCTTTTCCAAATTTAAAAAGTAAAGTTTGAAAAAATAAATTATTTTGATACATGGAATCAATCTAAAATAATTTCTTGTATCGAAAAGTTTTAAGAGTTACGACTTGAAGCGAGGCGGCAAATCTAGCGAAGCGTAGACAGCGAATGTTTGCGAGCTTTTGTTGCGAGCAACAAAACGCTGGTTTCTGTATCAAAACCATTGATATGTCGTGTTAATTAATGGAAATTAGTGCTCTTCTCTTCGCTTTTTGTTCTCCTCAAAGTCGATGTCTGCTGAGACAATGGCCGACGATAAATAACGCAATTAAGCGACGAACCGATATCTAGAAGAGGTTTTGCAAAAAGACTCTAAAGTTTGTTGCATTGCGATTGTTGTTTTGTTTTGCAGAGAAGCGAAACTAACGAGTGAATCTGTCGAAAGCTTTTTGCATTGCATTGCATTTAATTTACTCGTAAGCAGTAAAAAGATTAATGAGCATCACTGTTCAATTGCACCGGTCTAATGATAAAATATACAGCGAACGCTGCGAAACATCGCTTCTCAATAAGCTCACTTTTGCCCTTCACTTAACACACTGATCTACTGGACCGATTTCATTGTTTACTCCTGCAGTACCTCCGCGACAAGTGCTAATTAAAGACGAACACCAAAATCCTCTACACGACATCATCGGTCCGTACGACGAAGGTTCAAACGTGCGGCTTATTTGCGAAGCTTATGGAGGTTAGTTGCAGATAGACGCGGAGAAAACTTCGCTTCTTAATAAGGCATTCGGCATTAATCACTTGCACTTGTTCAGGAACCCCGTCGCCATCGTTAATTTGGCTACGCGACGGTGTTGTAATCGACAATTCTTACAACTTAACGAGGATTAATAATTCGAACAACGGTAAAACTGGCTTAACACCGTTGCCTGCAATCTCCTCTTCTCCATCATTATCATCGCGAGCGACGACCGCGACTACGACAACGACCACTACGACCACACCGACTGTAGTTGTTAATGGTCTTCTATTGAGTAATTTGGGAAGAAGTGATCTCTTTTCCGTCCTTACGTGCCAAGCTTCAAATACTAATCTTTCAAATCCCATTTCGACTTCCGTTTCACTCGATATCAACCGTAAGTTTACTTCAGCTCACTTTCATCCCATTCACGTGTCACTGATCTCTTCTTTTTTCGCACTATGTCACTGTTCATCTTTGTACTCGCTGCTTTCTATATCGTGTGTGCTTGTGTTTTTGTGCGTGTTTCTTCTCTCTAAACGATAGTCAAACCATTGGATGTCCAAATCGTGGCGTTTAAGAGAGCTTTGTTCGCTGGAACTAAAGCCGACATTATTTGTCAATCGCGCGGCGCTCGACCTCCGGCTACGTTGACCTGGTTTCTGGACAACGAGCCACTTACAGCATTCGCCAGGTAAGTGAACAGCGACAGCAGTTAATAATATTCGCGGTGTTTTCTCTTTCTCGCACTCGCTTGTTTGAGTAAAAGCAGAACGAATGGCGCACTTTTATTGCTCGCATGCGATATGATTGATTTAAACACACTCACATATAGCGGTGCCAATAAAAAGTGCATTCATTGATTGAATAAATTGCGAACTGTATTTTCATCGTATCGCCAAATTCCAACTTTATGAGCTTCGCTCTTCTCACTTCTACCTTCTTTTCCACTCTTTTGTTCGTCTTTTCTCCCTACAATTGAAAGCGGTTTCAAATCGTTCGCGTTCTTCTTCTTTTCGCTGCTTTCAAACAATGAGTAAATTTAATAAGACAAAGTTTGAAATAAAGAAGATTGAAAAATAAATTTTTTTGCTCAAATTCGCTCGAATAGAAAAGTGAAAGTGAAACTTTTTCGCGCAAAAAGCACGCACCTCGGCGTACATTTTGAATCTCAATTACTTTTTCAATTGCATATTTTCTTCTTCTTCTTCTTGTCCACTCGTTTGCTTTTCAACTACATTTGAATATAATTTTAGCTTATTTCACGCAGATGAATTCTAACCTCTCATTTTTATTTGTTACTCGTTCAAGATAATTTAATTCACTTTTTACTTTTTCTTATTTCGTTTGTTTATCGCAAAAAATGAAAACACAGCGAAACCGTTTCGGAAGACGGAAATTTGACAACGAGTGAACTCAGCTTTGTGCCTTCATCGAATCACAACGGAGCGTCTTTAATTTGTCAGGCTGAGAGCAAGCAACGAATTAGCGATGCGAGCTCAGCTTCTTCATCTTCATCTTATTCTTCACCGCCGTCATCCTCATCTTCAGCCTCTGGTGTTCTTTTAGAGAACGAAATGAGCACGAGTAATACCAACTACGAACAAAAGAAGCAGCAGCATTTTCTTCGCGACGAGTGGAAGCTAAATGTTTATTGTAAGTACACTTCTCGAATGTAGCCGCTTTTTTATTTGATTTCCAACTTTATATCAAACTGTTTGGTCTGTGTTTTACCTCGTGGCTACCCGAGTTTAACGCTACTCGTAACAGTTGTAGTATGCTTCTTCGTTTTCTTTCTGTCTCTATTTAAGTTATCTCTGTCGTCGCAAATGCAATTTGAGCGCAGCAAACTAATGATAAATGAAAAAATAAGTGAATTTGTGACCATTTTGTCGAAAGGAAAGGGAACATAGTCTCTCTCGCTGCTCATTGTTAGGTGCCACTGAACTCTAGCGCTTCCTTTGCTTATTTCGCCATGCGAAATTTACTTTCTTCTCTTTTGTTTTTATTCCCTTGAAAAAAGACACACCAAAAGTGAAGCTGATCCTGGAAGCGCCCAAAAGCGAGCGATCATTAAATTTAAACTCGAAGACAACGAGCTCGACAGCGACGACAGTGACAAAGGATCGCAGCAAATTGAGCAGTTTGAATGCGAACGATGTAAAAATTTACGAGCAACCGTTGATTAGAGAAGGCGATGAAGTTATTATTAAATGCGACATCGACGCGAATCCACCTGTGTCTGAGATCAAATGGTTTGTTAATAATGAGCCTCTATCTTCTGATCCTATAAAAGGTAAGTGGAGTAAGAAGTTGGAGGAGAAAAGGAAGAAGAGGAAGAATAGGAGGAGATGGCTGATGTTAGTTAGTCGCGCTCTTTTCGCTGAGAGTAGAGAAGTAAAAGGATGTTTGAAATCGATTTTCAACCTTTTCTACGAACAAATGTTTTTCTTCCACTCTTCTTCTCGCATCTCTTTATTCTGAGCGTGTTTTTTTCGCCTCATTTTTCTCGAGCTCAATACTCGCACTCACGGCAATCGTTTGTTGCTGCAATTCTCATTGCCGTAATCTGAGGCGAAAGTAGCGAAAGAAGCGAGTAGAGCAGTAAAAAAGCGGCATTTCATTCCGAACACTCGCAGGTTTAATCATCAGTAATGCAACGTTGGTGCTAAAAGTCGCACGTCGCGAGCACAACGGAAACTACAAATGTCGAGCGGTGAATGAACAGGGAAATGGTGAAAGTAAAGAGACCAGCTTCAGCATTCACTGTAAGTCACTGTACACTTATTACTTTTCAATTTTGAACACATTTCTCGCTTTTCGCTCATTCTTCCTTTCTTCGCTTCAAATTGAGAATCGAGTGAAACACTCCGTGATACAAATAAACACATTTCCAGATCTTAAGAGCAGCACACAAACTTGATTCTTCTTCTCAACTTTTCACACCGAAACTTTGTCGAAATGTTATTCGAATTCAGGTCACACAAATGCAGCGCCCTTTTCACTTTTTCTTTGTTTCTTCTCCACGATTTATGCATTTAACGATTTCACTTTTCACACAGACGCTCCTATTTGCGCTACACGTGAGAACTCTCAGTCATCACTTGCATCGCAATCATCGGCAGCATCTTCAAAAGCAGTTCCAGGAACAGCACCATCTTCGCCATCATCATCATCATCATCATCATCATCGTTTTTGTCACCGTTATCGGCACCGAGCATAAAGAAGTCAAACCTTTTGTCGTCGTCGTCATCTTTGGTATACAATTCGGTGCCGAGCGAGAAAGCGACCGTTCAGTGTAAAGTAGACGCAAATCCAAAAGATGTATCATTTTATTGGACTTTTAATGGCACCGAAATATCATCACTTATTTCAAACTCAGAAACAGTGACTTCGTCATCATCAATTGCATCATCAAAAAGTGCGAAAACCGCAAACAGTAAACATCAGCACATATTCGAGCGGCAAGTGGACAATGGGCTCGAAAGTATTCTTTACTTCACGCCCTCGTCTGTCAGTGATTTTGGATTGTTAGCCTGTTGGGCGAAGAACATAGTTGGTTCACAGTTGGAACCGTGTCTGTTCACTCTGTTGCCTGCAAGTAAGTGTTTTCTCTGCTCGCCTTGATTTAACCGTTCTAAACGTGACTTCGCTTTTTCACCGCTGTTCACTTCTTTGAAAAGTAAAAAATGAGATGCTGAAAAGAAAAGATTTAACCACACTTTTTTGCAGCCAAAATCAATCGCAATTAACTTCGTATATTCAGAAAACATTAAACGAATATTTTATTCTTTCATCACTTTTTGCGCGCTCGCTTTTACTTTAATGCGCATCTTTTTTTCCTCTTTCGCTCTTTTGCGCGGATTCGCATTTGACTCGAAAACGAATGACCGTTTCGAATCGAATTTTTCATTGCTTTAAAAATCATCATAAAAGGTATTTCGCGCACACAGTTTATTTCCAAGTCGAAAGGAAGAGCGATGCATAAATCACACTTGTCAAATTTTGTAATAGCGACAACATTTTACTCGCTTTTATTTTCTTTCTCTGCATTATTCGCCGATATTTTTCAAATTTTAACACTTTTTTCCGCGAAAGATGACATTAAACTGCGAGGTATAAACTCGAGATCGATGCAGCGAGTTGAAAGTCGCTCTCGCTTCTTTTTTCACCATTAAATCTGAGGCAATTAACGTCAAAGAGTAGAAGCTCATTTTCAGGCAATGTGCTAATCGTGTGAGCATTAAGTCAACACAATTAATTCAAACTTTTTTCGAACAAAATTGCCTCTCTGATTTCATAGTTTGAAAAGCTGCATTGCTCTTCACTCGAAGTAGTGTTTATCATTGCGTTTCTTTTCACTTGCATAAAGATGTCATTTTCGATTCGTTCTATTTATCGCGAACATCTCTTAAGTTTACTCGCTTTGTTCATTAACGAAAAGAGTAAAAATCGCGAAAGAAAAATAAAAAATGAGCGAAAAGCAAAAAGTAATTCGTTTTGCAGCGTAATACTGAGTAGTGAAGTTTATTGTTTACCTCACTGAAGTCTGGATATTCATTGCTGATATCATGTAAGTCACGCGTTTCTTTTCTCGCTGATTTCATTTTTCATTTGTTTCTTCGTTTCGTGACTTCCTTTGTTTCCGTTTCGTTTACGTTTTCAGAGCAAAAAACACAAACTAGAAAATAAGAAGCAAAGGCAAACTTAAGCAATTAATTGCATTTGATGTCGAGTAAAAAAGAATAAAAAAAGTAAAAGAGTAGAGCGCAAATTGTGCTTCGACAAGAGAAAGATTCTTCGAGATAAATCCTGGTGATGAAAGAGCGCACCGAGCGAGAAAACAAAAATTTAGCACCAAAAGTTTCTTCTTCTCTCCGTCCTCAAATAGATCCTCCGCAATCGCTGCAATCCTGTCTGATCACGAATCAAACGTGGGACTCGATATTCGTCGAATGCTCGTACGGCGACGAAAGTAAATTCGACAACAATAAAAAGAATTCGACATCTTCCGCCGGCAGCGGCGGCGCTAGCAAAGATGGCAAAGACACTTTTCATCGCGATTCATCTTCATCTTCGGCTTCGTTAATTTCTTCTTCGCGTGCAACCAATTACCATCTAGAAGTGTATAATTCGAAGCGCGACCAGTTGCTGTACAATTTAAGTAATCACAAAAGTGCAACGTTTCTAATCAGTGGCCTTTCGCCGAATACAGCGTACGTTTTAGTCGTGTATTCGTCAAATTCAGTTGGAACGAGTAGGCCGTTAACGCTTACTACAGAAACGTTGATCATGTTGACAAGAAAACAGGGTGAGAAAAATTGAAGCGTGTCATCATCTTGTTTCCATATTGCTTTTCCTCCTCTCCTCTTCCTCATTCATTCTCATTTTGTCAACTCTTTATGTATATTTTTCGTTGCTTTTTCTGATCAAGCGAGACAATAAATTTTCGTTTAAGTCGCAAATCGCTTTGACTGGCGAAATCAAAGCGCAGCTAAGTTCATCACAAATATTTGTTTACTTCGCTCTATTAAATCAGATTAAGCAGCCCGCAGTCGAAGTGTGATTTGTGTACACAATACTCTCGTATAGTTCACTTCTATTCGTCTTACTGCTAAGAAACTGTACAATTTCCCTGTCGTACACACCGATGATATCGAGTGCATGCAATTTTTTTCTTTCTTTCGCGCGTTTGCCTTCATCGAATCTTTTTTCTGCGCCATTTTCGCTAGCTGATATCGTATAAGCATTTCAGCGAGAGATTAGTTTTGCTATTTTCACCTTTTTTATCAACTCATTTGAAATGAAACAATTTCGCAATCATTTCACAAATTCTCAATTTTATTTCAATCTTATCGACGTTTTTTCTATGTTTTCATTTTTTGATGTTTTTTTCGCGAAAATTGGTATTGCGAAAGTAAAGTGAAAGTTTGAAAAATAAGTCAGAAGTGAGTTCTATCGCGTCAGCATTTGCAGCGAGCATTAAAGGATTAAGTGGAAGAACAAAAAGCTTCTCGACTGTTTTTTGTTTTTTTGTTCTTATATTTGAACATTATTATTCCATCTTTGCAGAGAGAGAGAGCGAGAGGAAGCGAGAGATAGCGAGAATTGCATTTCCAAATCGTTGACATTTTCGTATAAATGTTTCGCTATCATTTCATTGCTGTACACACACTTGTTTCGCGTTAAACATTAATTTTAATTTCAAATTTTATTCGTAAAATATGGTAAGTTGATGCTTTCGTGATTATATTTTTGGATTTACAGTGATTTACAACGCGCTTATATTACAACGTAAATCTCGCCTGTTATTGTTGCTGCCTTCCGCACTTTATAAGCGTTCTCGCATACGCATTTCATATTTAATGCCATTTGTAAATTTAAATTCGTTGTGTTTTGGCTTTTGGCTTTACGAATGACGCTCACTAATTTTTCGTTATTTAGAATGGACATAAAATTTTTTTAAAGCGCATTTCGAAGAAACCATTTCTGCAATAGTACCGCGTTCGCGAAGTGTTACTTAAACGTGATTTATTGCGATACTCGTTTGCTTGTTTTTGCGTTTTCGAATTTTTGAAATGAAAAATTTGAAAAGAAAGCGGCGTACGCAAATGCGCTATTTATTCGATTAGCAAGTTTTGCACTCACGCTTCTAACCACTCAATGGTGACTGCTCCAAACTCGCTTCGAAAAGGGCATTAATTTTAGTCAATTTACTCTTGTTATCTTGTAAGTGTCGAAACGACAGGTATTTGAGAAACGCAATATTCGCAGGATTATTGCAGACAAAAGCTAAAACTGTGTTCTTTTGTGTATTTCGATGGCGAAAACCTTCTAAACACTGATGAATTACTCGCCTTTCTTCTTGCCATTCTTCATCCTTTAGCATTCGCTTTTCTTTTTCGTCCGCTTGTCACCTTATTTCTTTTTTCGTCTTCTTCATTTTCAAACGCCATCGATTTGATTTTGAGCTGCGTTAAATTTCGCTCAGAGTGCAAGAATGTGATTCAAAATAATAATCGTAATCATAATCATAGCGTAGAAGAAGCGCAAAATTTTTATTACAGTTGCAATAAAAAAAGAGAGAGCGAAGGATAGAAAAATGTAAAGAAAAGTGAATTTTTGTTTGTTTCGCTGCCTTTTTTGCACTAAAGTAAAAAGCGTAATAATAACTTTTGAAGCAATAACTTTAGAAGCAATATTTGATTTATGAATTTATACCTTTTTCCCGGAATTAAAAAAGTAAACTTCGAAAAAACTTTGAAAAACATTTTTTTTCGATATCCTTTATTTACTTTCTTTCTCTGCTTTATTTTTTAAGCAGATTTTTAAAGTTTTTTCGTTTAAAAAAGAGCAAAAATTTTAACTTTTCTAAAAAAGTCAGAATTAACTTTGAATTATGTTTGCTTAAATTTTTTTGCTCAGCTTGAATTATTCAAAATATACACTAAAATTTAAAACCATTAACTTTGAAAAATAACATCTGACTACTTCGTTAGTTTTTTTTTCAAAAATTTTATTTTGTGCATATTTTAAATCAAAACTGCATGAAAGCTTTTAAATGTACTTTTTCACTTTTATCTTAAACTTTTGCTTTCAGTTTTTTTTCACTCATTTATTTCGTTGATTCGTTTTTTAACAATGGAACCTTAAAACAGATATAAATAATGTTTATCATTTTACACATCATTAAATAGATTGGAAGTAAAATGAAACAATACAGCATTCGAGTTGCAGCGAGTTCTGCTTTGAAACATCGTGTGAAACTTGCTCGTAAAATTGCAGTGATTTGTAATTACATAAATTGTCTTCATATCTGATTGAAATTGTGTTTGTTTTCGATGTTCTAAGCTGAAAGCTTGCGCTTAACTTTTGCTGTGTGCATTTTTTTTTGTGTTCAGAGTTTGAAGCAGAAAGCGAAGAAGAAAAGATGAAAACGCATAAAAAATATTGCGCGAAAATAATCCTTGACATTAACTATCGAGTGGAAAGCCATTAGAAATCCCTACTCTTCTTCGAACCGATAAGTTATTTTGCTGCGGTATACTATTTTCTCCTCGTTTTTGTCTCTCCATCGCACTGCTGCTGCATTTATTTTACTGTTTTTTTTTTTGCACAAACACCTTCCACTCTTTCCTTCTCTGTTTGCCTACACTTCGCTTCTAATTCAACTTAATACACGGCGTATATTCTAATTTACGTCCGTATACCTTTGCCTTTGCAGGAGCTGATTTCTTTCAGACCGACGACATCATCGATTCTCGTTTGCTTTTGATCGTCTTAGGCTCAAGCTCAGTATTTTTACTTATGGCGCTTATCATTTTAATTATACTAAAAATACGTAAACGTGACGAAATGACACACACAACGCGTAAGCAACGTAATAATAGCAGTAATAATAAATCGCGGAGTACAGATTCATCATGTAAAGATGATAACAACGAGGAAGAGAAGCAAAGTGAACGCAAGGGCACTAATTTTCAATCATCAAATTTCATCGAACAAGAATTCGATCGCGACGAATGTGAACGCAATTTTCGACAAGTGGTCGCTACAAATGGAAGAGGCAAGAGTCCTGACGTTATACCAACTAAAAGAGATTTTTTAGGTACTTAAACTTTACTCTCGATACGGCGTAGGTTTAAGATGCTTCATTTTAAACCATGATTTAAATGGCGCTCATCTGTTCTCATTTCTGTGAGAAGACAAGCATACGCTCAGTTACATATACAATGATCTATGAAAGCGCACAAAAACACGCACCAAAACACTTAAACATCAAAACACGCACTGAAAAAATCAATCTGATCGCAGAAATATTTTACTATTTCAAATTTTATGTTGCGATAAACTTTTCGAAATAAATCGCACTTACATTCTCATTTAATCGCTTTTATTCATTTCAGCGAACTCGAGTAATTATTCAAGTCTCGGCAATGGAAGATTTCTAAATCATCCGACGATTAGTTCAATGCCTGGAACTATTCGGCGAAATGAAGATAGAGCAACAATAAAAATTGATACAGTACCTCATGTGACTGTGGTAGACACTAGGCCACAATCGCGATCTTTAATTACGCCTCATAGCAATGTGAGTTAATTAAATTTTTTCTAATCGCCTCATTTGCATGCATTTAATTAAGGCTTTGTTTCATCAGAACGTTTGCGACTTTTATTATTTTTTATTCGATTGCGAATTCCGTTTTATTCTTTCGCAAATACATTTATTTCATATCAAATAAAAATAAGTTCACTCTTTTTTTAAGAGCGAAAAAACTTTTCTACGAATGATTTGAAATGGAAACAGTATAATTAAAGCACGCGTCATTGCCTTTGACGTATAAATGATAAAACGAAGCCATCTTTTTTTCAGAGAAAAGTAATGCCGTTTAAAGAGCGAAGTGAATGAACTTTGCTCAAAAATGTGAGAAAACTTTTTTTCAGTTCAAAACACATTTCAAAAATAATGTTTTTCTGCAATAAGTAAATGAAGATACAAAACTCGCCCGCAAGCATACTTCACTGCTGCACGAGCTTTCGTTTCTGACTTTATTCGACTTTTTCCCTTTTTTCTCCATTAAAATAAAAATCGGATTTAAAAACTGAACTCTTACAGCTTCTACCTTTAATATGCACTTCGGCTTCAGTGCGTATTTATATTTGACGATTATTAAATTTGCAACTGTAAAAATCTATAATCCGGATAAAATGCGCTCTTCTCACTCGCATTTATTGAATACATAGCGACAACAAAGGGCAGTTTATTAAAGCCAAGTGCCTTTTAAATTTGAAATAGGAAACGGTCGTTTTTTATTTCGGCGCATATTTATATATTTATTAAAACGAAAATGCAATCAAATTAAAATGTTTCTTTTGAAGTTAGAAATAGAATGAGACGGATGTTTGAATAGAAAGTTCACTTCGCTTTCAATCTAGTCGGAAGTGCTTTTTTCGAAATTAAAACGTTTATTTCTTGAACGCTTCATGCATGTATTTTATGCAAAAGCACGCACTCAGCTGGTATTGTTCGTCTGCGAACCGTATACTTTAATGGACATTTTTATTTAATCCGAATATGACGTGCGTTAAAAACGGGAAGAAGCGGAGGGAAGTGGATAAATAAGCAAAAATCTCGATTCTCTTGAAATTGAATTGAAATAATATGTTGTATGATCTAGTGTATAAATCTCTCATTCATTTCGTTTTTTTTCGCTCCACTTTTCTTTTTAAAGTTAGGCGCAACGATAAGCATCATTTAGGCGATGTAATGTTTGCCAAGCGAGACGAATATGCGCGCTCAAAATGCAAGAAGCAAATTTTTGATAAAATTTTTAAAAAATTAATGAAAATTCGTTCTTTTCTTACTTGTTCTTCTTATTTCACTGCTTTTTTGTTATTCGCTTTTTGTCGAGTATAAAAATTAAAATTTGTAACAGCTGTGCTATAAAAAGTTAACTGCGAATAAAATATTGAGCAAAAACTTAATAAAAATCGCGTTTATTGAAAAATTATTTTGGTAATGCGATAATGAAAACTTTTGATTTTATTCGAAAAAAAAAATTCAAAAGAAAAATTTGTTTTACGAGCTCGTTTGGCGAATAAAATGATAAAATCTCGACGCGAAAAATGCGTAAAAATAAAAATGCAGAACACTTTTTAATTTTTTCGCAATGAAAACACTCGCTTTTATGACTTTTTCGTTTTCCCAAAAGTGACGTTTGTCACAAAAATTTATGCACGCAATTTGTACATTTTCATCTCTCTTCTCTTCGCTCACTTTTAAAATACGGTCAAATATATTAAGTTTTGATGAATTAATGCATTTTTGCATGAATAAGTTCGAGTTTACATGCTTTTCATGTGCATAATTAACAATTTTTTTGATTTTCTCCTATCTCTTCTAAGGTATACGCCGAAGAAATGTTCGACGAACCAAATATACTCTCGCTGTCTACCGCTGTATGACATATCTCTCTTTCAACATCGTGTAAAGTCTTTACATTTTTGTGTACATGTACATATTATATACAAAATAATATTTATGTGCTCTTTAATTTTTTCTTCGACAATATGAGTTTAAAAATGAGACTCGAGACTCGAGACTTTGCGAAAAAGCAAAATGTTACTACCAGCGTATAAGTGAGAGTGAAAAACTTTTGATGCAAGACGCATCTTTTTTGCTCGAAAGAATACATGGATAAAACGGAATGGATAGACGAAAAAAAAAATATTTACGCTCAAATTAACTTGGATTTGTACTTCGATGAAAACTACCGATATCATCTATTGTCTGTTTTTTTCTATTTCGCTTTCAATGAAAAAGATTGAAAGTTTTCGATCAAAGAAGAGAATGAAGATTTTCGCCTTTCAACATTCAATACGGACACACGCAAACATCGGACGGAAATCTATTGAAAATCAACTCTTGTTTGTCAAAACACAACACACACTCACTCTCTTTATCCTTACTTAATTCTTTGCTTTGTAGAAAATTTTGTCGGATACGAAAGAAAAATCTGTGATACGTTTTCTATGATTCTCAATTTTCTTGTATTTTGATAATTGATAAAAATAAGACACGCGACAAATGATCAGCTTGAAAATTGAACAAAGAAACAAAAGAGAATAAAATTAATTACTTAATCTATGTATGTAAATTATGTGCACTATTATGAAGTAATTAAAAGAAGATTGTTTTAAAATTACAAATAAAATCGTTTCTATTGATAAAAAAAATTGATTAGAAAAGCAATAAAACGCAAGGAGCAAATGGTAAGCGATAAAAACAATTCGTTATTCATTGCGATCAGCTGTCATTCTCATATAACTTGTGTAGATTAGAGGCAACGAGCGGCAGTTATTACACAAAAGCGAAGCGATGGTCAAAGCAAAGATGGTGCGAGCAAAGAAAAATGGTTAAAGAAGTATTGTCCGTGTAACGTATCGATTTAATATCGCTTAATGCGAACTCGAAAGCAATTGGTTCTATCATATTTTATTATTATACGGTAAGAACTGAAAATCGACATGTGTACACAAACGCAGAACATTTTTTAAAAACCAATCTTTCTTCGATTTGAGCGTACTCCTCTGACGCTGAAAACAAATTTGTAAAATATGGAAATTAAAATCACTTTACATTCAACAATGAATAATTCAACGCCACTTTTTGGCCATAAATTTTTATTAAATCGAATTTCGCTCGAAAACAGTTATTTGTTTATCTGCTTAATATAAATATTACATAGTTACTCAAATGTAACACGTATAGATATTTACTCTCTTGTGATTAAGCTGTTTTCCATCCACTTTGAATGAAACAAGCTCATCATTTTTCAAAATCTGAAAGTAAATATGTCAATCGCGACATTCGTGATATAAACGACATCGTTTCAACGCTTAAAATCAGCGGTTTGGAACTTTTTACTAAACAAGTTCGCTATAAATTTTATTTTTTAGATCAAATTTAGCCAAAAACGATGAAAATTTGAAAGAGATAAACTCAATTCACTCAAAAGCAACATTTTCTTATTCACTCTCCGTTCGCATTAACCTCGCCATTTGATTGCAAAATTAATTTTGAACATTGAATCGAGAAGCGGAAATAAGGATTATGTTCATTAATTTAAAATAATCGCATTTTCGCTGGCATTCTTTAATTAATGTCGCTGTTTTATAAAATTATAAAAAGCAAAGAAGCTTTAAGGAAAGTAATGAAAGCGGGCAAAATTTTGTTCAACATTTTCTTCTAAACAAAGGCCGACTTATGCTTGTCTAGTTTATTTTTCGAAGCGTAAAAGTTCATAAATCATAATGCTCTTAAATTCGGAGAAAATGTTTGCTCATATTCTATTCGGAATAAATCTTACCTATGCTCGAACGTGCAGCTTTAGAAATCTGTTGTTGCCACAGGTAAAGAAGATGTACTTTGCTTTTGTTATTGATTCTCTTTTCTAATGCTTCAAACTTAAGCTAAAACAAATTTTTTGTTTGACTGAAAAGCGGCCAATTTTTTTTCTAATCGACCATTAATAAATGCTAAAAGATTTCTCGACTAATGGACAGACAGTACGGTATTTGCTCGTAAAATGTATCCGAATTGCTTTTATGGCGAAATGGCTAAAAATCTTAATCTTTACAACGTAATGATTCGATCAGAAAATTGTTTGCGATACGAAACAGAAGCGAACGAATGGCGGGCAGGCAGAGAGAGAGAATGTCACGAAATAAAGAATCGTGTTTCAAATTTGAACAAAATAAAAAGAGAGAAACACGGCAAACACATTAAAAAACGTGAAATCGCATTATATTTTGCAGCGTAATTTTCTTTGTCCGAAATTGTTTTCACTGCAAATTGCTGCTCTCTTTCAAATTGCTTTTCTCACGGTATTGCTTTCTTTTTTTAAGTTGTATTCAACAGCATTTAACAAGATCACAACATTCTTTGTAACGAGCAAATATTGTTTTTTAGGGATGTAATGCGCTTCACTCAAGTTCGCCAATCATTGTTTGCATTTTTGTGTCCATAAAAACCACGCATTGCTAATTTATGAATTGAGCTCATTTAAATGGAACAAAATTAATTTAAATTTAGTTTGATTGATTTTTTATTTTCGTTTTGAAAAATGGTTTCAATTTAAAAGCAAATTCTTTACATTTGTGACAAGCGATGGCTTTCAGTTGTCACTTAAAAATTGATGAAATTTATTTTACAATCAGCTTTCGAAAAACTTAATCAAATAGCTTAGTGTTTTTCCCAATTATCTACATTCATGAAATAATGGGCAAAATTTTGAAAGACATCAATGAGTATTTAAATAAAATAATGATAAGAGAGAAAAGATTAAATGCCGAGCTTTCAAAATAAGTGCTGAGTTCGATTCTAATTGGTTCATTTTAAATTTTACTTTATATTGCTAGACTGTTTGAGTATATAATTTGTTCTCTTAAACTCGTAATTTTTTAATATTTAAAATTATGATTTACTACTTTTTAATATTTAATTACTGATTTTTAAATATTGCTTATATACACAAGAGTTTACTCTTATTCCGATTAATTCATTTTTGTCGATTAAAAAAGAACTCGAACCCATTATGTAGAATAATGATGCTCTTTATTATAATAATGTTTCATAAATCAAGTTATTTTAATAAAATTAATTCCATTAATTATTTATTTAATTTTTAAATGCATCCGTAATCTTAAACAAATCATTAATGAAGTAAATTGTTTAGGTTGCGAAGTAAATGTAATTTTAACCTTCTTTTATGATTAGTAGGGCATGAATTTTGATGCTGAGAAGTACCCAAATTTTGTGCGTGATTGGTGCAGAAAAATTGTGAAAGTTGGTGCAAAATTCTGTGCCGTGCTCGTTAGTCACAAAACCACTCATATCAACAACAGTCATAGTACGAAGAGTTACACTCGTTAATCTTCGTACTTCGCCCTTTGCAAGTACAGCAAAGCATGATCAACTCGGTTATAGCCAATGCGATAGCAATTATTGTGTAGAAAAACACTCTGTTCAATTCACATAGAGAGCCTTTCACCAAACATCGCGTGTTTAATCGTCGCTTCTCTCTCAACGATCTCGGCACAACCGCGTGTCTCATATTACCTTGTCTCTCAACGCCTCTCGCACGAATGTGTTCGTTTCTCTCTCAGTTTTTTGTAAAACTCGTTAATTTGTGTATTTTATAAAAAGATTCGCGATTTAATTATAAAATTCGTTGCGAAATGAAATATTGTGGCGCAAAGAGCCGAGTCGACAAAGGTTTTGTGCAAAATTTATTAATAAAAATTATATAAAAAACAAAATTATTTAATATTTAAGAAAAACCAATATCATAATAGAGAGAAGTAGAATAAGATGATACTGGTACTTAGGTACTGAATCTCTACTCATAATGTATACATAAAAATAGAATTATTAAAAAACAACAATCAATAGTATAACGTAATCGAATGTATTTAAATATATTCAATTGCTCTCAAATTATAACTTTTAAGAACCTAGTAAAATCGATAAAATCTTAATTATAAAGTTTTCCATTATAACTTTTCAAACAAAAAACATAAATTGTGTCTCCTTCAAGTAGAATTAAAAACATTATTTTCCCTGCTTACAAGGAAAGGTTTTTTTACTGTCCGACTAAAATCTTGTCTAAAGTCATCTGCATGATTTAATACACATACAATAGTATTGATACTCATTTTTGCATTAATGCTCAGTGAAAAATTGTTTAAAAAGATAAGATATTAAATTTAAATAGAAAATTTAAACAATGAATTTTGAGATAACCACAGTGGCTGAGTGGTGTCGAGCGTAGAGAGCAAGCATACTCCAGCTATATGGGTTCAAATCCAGGCATGAGAGTAAATTTTTTGCTAATGTTTCAAATTTCTGATTTTCAATAGTGCAAAAATTTTTCTTCTATTTGAAGAATCCTAGATTCGAACCCTCGCCCTTCGGGCTCGGATTCTCATGTAGCGATCGCGATCCACGCACGACATAACTCGGCCTCTGTGCTTATCTCTCTACTTGCATTGTTTAAAGTTTATATTCAAATTTAATGTCTTATCTTTTTAAACAATTTTTCACTTAGCTTTTCACTTATGCAAAAATGAATATCATAACATTATTCAATGCATTTGTTCCAATCATAACACTCTCACCCAAGCCATGATCATGCCTAGATTTGAATCCAAGCGTTTGAAGTTTGTTTGCTCGATGCTCTACACCACTGATACTACTTTCATGCTTTAAATTTTCTATTTAAATTTAATATCTTAAACTTTGAATTCAACTTTGAAATTCAAATTTAAAAATTAAGTTTATAAGCTCGATAAATTGTGATATGAATACTTAATTTGGCATGATTTGGTTTAATTTTTGTGATTTCGTGTTAAAGTGTCAAATTTGGTGAATTTTAATGGCGAAAATTTAAAGAAAAAACATTTATTTTGTCATATATACGGTATATCAATGCAAATTAAAGAATTAAAAAATAAATAAACATTTTGATGCAGCAAGAAAAAAAATGTTCCTAATATTAAATATCTTAAATATGTAATATAATAATCATCATTAAAATTTCGTCATTTAAAATTTTTACAATTTTTATAATTTTAATAGTATTTTTCTCTTTTACCAATTCTTATTGGTTCATGCAAGCGATTAATTTAAATTTTATTTTCTAATTTTAAAAATATTTTCAGATTATTTTACTTTTTTTCTTAAATGTTTCAATTATTCCTTCTGACTTTAAAAATTTTTCTTTCTCTTTTCAAGACCACTTAAAACAGCCACTGAAATCTTTTCTCTAACAGACTGATATGCACAGTATACAAGTCTTATTCTTATTATTATTATGAAAATAAATATGAAATTGATGTTATTGCATTAAAAAACATTTTTTGATTCAAACTAGATGAGGTTTTTTTTCTCAATTTATACTCAAACAAAGCATAATAACGATGAAAATGATCGCATATTTTGGATTTTTCATTATTCACATCATTTTAAATTTTGATGTTTTATGTGTATTTTATTGGCATCGTGAATCTTTCTTAAAGTGAGTTTATTCTAACGACAATCTTTAAGTTGATATTAAATTTTTTGGATGTGAACAAAAAACGATAACCTTTTTCAAACACGAATTTTTCTCTATTTCTCGGGAAAAATCTTTTTTATTTTGATTAAATTTCATTTCCATATTTAGTAAAACTTGAAAAGAAACAATTTTTTTTGCATTCAATTTAAGCGTCAAAGTTTGAAGCTAAGCGGTAGCTTTTGTTTGAACTGTCAATGACAGAATGTTTTGTTACTACTTTCATTCAATTTACTGGAAATGATAGCTTAACATTCTGTCGTTGATTGTAAATGCTATAAGGTATTTTTATAAGATCTGCAATGTAAATTTTCATGAAATTTTGCTAGAAGTTCAGAAACTGTGTTAATGTAATTCAAATATATTAAGGCAAAAAGGCTTTCAGGTATTTATAAAAGGTTCTAACAAATATAGTGTCAAGTGTAATCTATAATTAGACCAATTTTTTTCATGTAAAAATTCGAATTGAAATTAAAACTTAAGAAATCGAGGTTATTTATTTATAATTTTGCAAAGAATAATACTCTAGGTAAATTACGATTTGCGATCAAAATTTTTGACTTTGCTTTGCTAGATGTCTGGAATTTGTTTAAGTTTAGAAAAGCACTTTGGATTCAATTTTCGGCTATGAATGAATGTTAGAATGCAAAAATTTGATGTAAATAGTTTTGCATCCCCGCACATGCATATAAAAAAGGTCGGTTTGACTATAGGGTATCTTGTCAATCGAAAAACTTCACTTGATAGATTTTTCAATCGATTTAATTTTTTCAAGAGTTAAAATGCCTGGAGAAAAATATTTTGGAAGTGACAAAATAACATATTTTGAAATATGTGTTTCAAGCCAAAATAATGCCCGAAAATTTCAGAGAGATATGAATATTGAAAAATGTCAATCACAATAAAAAAGTAAAAATCTCCATGGAAATAGAATTTCCACTCCATTTTCTGCAGATTTTTAAGATAAGGCTGTTCTAGATCTCTTTATTCCTGAAAATAAAATAAATATTTTCATTATTTTTAGCTTTTTCTCATTTTTATTTATTCAAGCTTTTTTTTTACTTACCAAATAGACATTCAATGTCATTTCTATTTTAAAATGTATTAACTTAACAATTTTTAAATTAGGTTAAGATCTAAAGTTTTTAACTTTTGTGATTTTTTTTTGTAAAATCAGCTTCAAATCTTGAATCAAACAGAAGAAATTTAAATTCAACTAAATTTTCATTTAAATATTTGAGAGAGCACAAAAATTTATTTTTTAATAAACATTTTTTTTAATCAAAATCACAACTACAGCTTTACTCAAACTAATTTGGCTATCTTATCAGCAATATACATTTAAAAACTCGTTTTGTGTAGCAAATAAAGCCAAATAATTTGAATTAGACTGTTTTTAACCCGTTAAAAAAGTGATGCGCTTATTTAGGGCTTATTTTTAGCATTATTTGGATGCATCAATTTTGTTTATATTAGCGTTTTTCATATGTTAACATTTAAGAGCAAACTATTTTTTATTAATTTTTCAAAGGAATTTGTTAAAATTTTAATTTTGTGGACTTTTTATGACACAAAACAATTTTCTCTTACTTTTTTGTCAAAATTTTTATACGAGTTTAAAAGACAATTTAAGGATTTTTGAGCAAAAGAATCGCTTCTCAACAAAAACTAAAAAGTCCTAAAGCCCTCTTAAGCTCAAAAATTGAGTTGTTTTCTAAAATAGTTTTGATCCTTTCATTTGTAAACATGTAGATCTTTTTATGATGGAGCATGTTTTCAGTAAAAATCAAATGTCAAGGATTGTATTTTTAGAAATGCATTCTTTTCAACATTTAATGAGACTTCGGAACATTTTCTCAAAACTCATAAATATGCGATAAATTTTCAACACATTTAATACATAAATTTAAAACTCCATTAAACTCATAGGAGAATTATTAAGTTGAAGGCTTTTAAAAAACAAAACTTCAACAGAACGCTTTCCACTATGCTTTAAATATTCAAGTTTTAGCAGTCGATTCAAAATAAGATGTTTCAATTATCGAAAGTCAGCTTTACTGCAATGTTTTTCATAGCGAAAAAGTGTCTCGTAAAAAGATTCCAAATAATCAAATGTATGTACATTCGTGTCCAATAAAATCTTTCATTCTTTTACTTTGCACTAAAGCGATTTTAAAGTGAAGTGAACAGATTTTATTAGACAAGATTGTAGAATTTTTAATTGAAAATCTCAATTTTTGATAAATAAAACAATAGAAGTGAATAATATTTATGAATATAACAAAAATTCAAATAAAATAAAAATCGAAGTTATAAGATTAATCGAAAGATTTAAAACTTTTTATTATCAAACAAGTTAGCTAAATGCTTTTTTCTTTTTCATAGAAATTTAGTTTAGTCGACTATAGATAATAGAAATATGTTTATATCGACTGTAAAAATAGAATGATAAATTTTTGAAGGACTTCAAAAAGAGAATGAAAAGCTCAAATGTGAT
Source organism: Dinothrombium tinctorium (assembly GCA_003675995.1). Lineage (NCBI taxonomy): Eukaryota > Metazoa > Arthropoda > Arachnida > Trombidiformes > Trombidiidae > Dinothrombium > Dinothrombium tinctorium. The sequence goes on along the minus strand of NCKU01001123.1, from coordinate 4,245 downwards.
TGTTCTTTCGGTTTATCTTTGTCGATATTGTGGTTTAAAAAAGATGAGGCTAGTAAAAGATATTTAATCATTACTTCTCTAAATGCTAAGATTCAAAATTGTAGAACCAATCCAAATAATTTTCATTTTTTTAAATTCTCAAATAAATAAAAAATTTCATGCTAATGAATTAAATTCTAAAAATATAAGAAATAAGTCAGATTTGAGCTTAATTTTATTTTGGGTCAAAGATGCTATAAGAAAACAGATTTTGACATCTTTAGTGCAAAGCTAAAGATTTTGAATATTTTTAAGTGAATTAAATTTTAATTTTTGTCAATTGGAAATAATTTTTTAAGTTTTGATTTAACTTTACTTACCGAATTTCAATTCAATAACTTTGCGCTAATGGTTTTTTAAACTTTGCTTAAATGAAAAAATCAGCAATTTCATTGCCGATTCAATTCATTTTCGATTGAAATGATGATATTGTTGTAAAACTTGAGTGTAAAATTTTTCCGAAAAACTTCATAATAAATAACTAAATGAGAAAAGAAATTTATTTAACAAAGGTTTTAAATTGTAAAATTTAATTGCTACCAATTCAAAATAAAATGCTTCGATAAAAGAGACGCAATCACTGCAAAGCAACATAAAACGAAATAAAATTTGCGTAAAAAAATTGCAAAAAATCAAAAGATTTCATTTTTTGAATAGAATTATTGTTAACAATATTTCGTTTAATTTGTACGAAAAATCTAATTAAAAAAGAATTAATTTCGTAATCATTCAGTTTTAAATTTAAATTCAAAGCAAAGCAAAATTTTTGAATAAGTCGAACAAAATATAAATGCAAGCACGAGTACGCAAATTTTTGCTTTAAGAATGAAGCTAATATATACGAAAGATGGAGAGAATTTCAAGAATTTTATGTAGACAAACAACCGAAAATATCGTTTAAGAAGTGAGCTTGAGTTATATCATCATAAAACGAATGTTGAGTTGTTCTGATCCCAGAACACAGAACTGAGCATGAAACTGTTTTTACGAGTTGGCAAAGTTTTAAATTTTGAACTGAACATTTTAATGAAGTAGATTTTCTCAAACAACTGTAAAAAGCTGACTTCTGATTATCGAAGCATTTTTACTTTGAATCGGCTTTACATGAACTTACGCTTTTATCTGGACAAAATCTTGCTGAAAACAGATTCAAACATGAAAAAAAATATGCATGAAAAGAATAAAATTTCGCTGTCGATTTCAACATTACGTGATGCTTTTCAATAATCTACGAGTAAAAAGCAGCGTCGACATTTTTTTCAGCAACGGAAACAATTCGCAGACACGGCAATCAAAAGTTAAATGACAAAGTCAAACAACGACACCAAAAAAAAGCTTTTGAACATCGACCATTGAATAGACAAAGTGTAGACATTGGCAAACGATTGTGTGCCTGGTTTTTGTATATGAAAGCGAAAGCAAAAACTTATTTCAAATGTAACTCGTGTGTGAACGTATTTTCTTTTTAACTCAATTCAAATGACAGCCGTTTTCATAGTTTCAACTTTTTCAAAAATCGCTTCCAAAAATAATGAATGCAAACAAATGAACGAATAGTTTTAAATTAAACACAGTAACTAAAAAAAATGTTGCATCCACTCAACTTTATTTCGCATTTTGATTGATCAAAAATTAAGATGACTGAGGAGTAAAAATTACGCGAGATTTGGAGACGATTTATTTTCCATAAATTTTTGCATTGTCTCGACGTTTTTTTTGCAAAAAGTTTTTGAAATTGTATTCCTATTGATTTATTCAAGTCTCTTTCATTCGTAAATACTGTTTGTTTTGATTGAAACAAATTTCAATCGCTCTTCGCTTTTTTGAAAAGCTTTTCAAATATAAATGCAAAATGTCAAAGCCTATGAGTATACTTGTCAGAAAATTAAGCTTTAAAATGAACTATAAAACATTTAAAAGCTTTTCTTTGATGAAGACAAAGAAAAATAAATAATAAAGAAAAGTTTAGTGACAAACTGAACTAATGGTCAACGATCGCGTTTTATTCATTTGAATGCTTTGAATTCAAATCGGTTTGAACTGCGATTTGTGAAACGTAAAACAAAAGATAATTGAAAAGTTTTTAATGACTTTTAACTTTATTTTTTAGTTTTTAATTACAAATCAATACTTCAAACTTTTCAACAAAAAATGTGCACGAAGGTCTGTTTATGTGTCTATGCAATTTCAAACGTCTTGTTGCAATTGTTTTCATCAACGATTAGAAATCTTTTTTGCTAGTGCGTTTGCTATCGACAATTGTATTTTTAGAGATTTCTAATCATTTCTGTCTCACCTCTTAAAATTAAATCAATTACTGATCTCAAATCATTACTTAAATATTTCTCATGTTCGCTTTCTTGCAATTTTTATATGTTCATCTATCCAAAAAATTGTGATTAGAGTAAGGAGAATAATTTATTAAGAATAGATTTTTTTCTCTTCTAAATGATCATGGTCCGATTTTGATATAATGTGTAGGAGTTATGTGTTTGTATTTTTTAGATTCAATGAACATGCAAAACCTCAAAATTTTTTACTTCATACAAGGCAAACTTTCGATTGGTCGCAGAGCTTTTCTTACAAAAGTTGTCGTAACAATTGAAATACGGTATTAAAGAATTCGTGTTCCTTTGTTGCACATAAGGCTCATGAGAAATTTTATTCACATGTTAACTTTCTAACAGAAATTTTTGTGAAAAAAATTGTTTTTAATGAAACAGGTGACCAACAATCTGAATTTTCTTCGAATTTGGCTTTTAATAATGTCTTTTATGTGATTTTTATCTACTTGATAATTGACAAAAATAAAAAATTTTTGTTTTCTGAAATTTTGACAAGCCATCATCAACAAGAATTTATTTAAAAAAGCATTCAAAAACAAATTCGATTAAAATCAGTGAAGTTGTTCGCCAGTAGCATTAAAAACAAAATTATTCCCCAAACACTTAATTATAAAGTTAACAAGTGAATCAAACTTCTCACCAGCGTCATGTTCATAAAACGACAAAGAATCACTTCAAACCACATTTGAATGTTTGTTATGGTCAACTTTTGTAAGCTCTGTAACCAATCGATTGGTTCGCTTGTTAGTGGGTGCTTTTTAAGGAGAAGCGATATTTAAACATTTTTTAGCATTTGAGAAAATCTAATTTATTTGCTACTAAATGTTCGTCGATATTTTATCTTGTAAACTCATTTTTTCTTATTTCGATTATTTTCAAATGTAACAAAGAGTTACAAAATTAACTTTTGCAGAGTAATTTTATTTTGCAAAAAAGCTTAAACAAAGCTTGAGTGAGCAATTTAATTAATTGGAACTTGAATTATTTTTCAATTTTTGCATCATTAACCACCATTTAGCAACCTGTAAGTATCAATTGGATCTCAACTGAACTACAATTGTATTTACTTTCGAAAAAGAAAGAAAGAAATCGCCTTTTTCATCGACGCATATACATCTACACACAACGAACAGATAATTGCTTTCTACTGAATGCATTCGATTTGCTGTTCAAATTATGCAAATAAATTTTCTTGCTGCTTCAAAAATTTCGATTAACACCTCTGTTATTCGATTTGTTACAAATCGTTAATCTAAACGAATTTTTCATTCACAAATACAATTGAATGCTTTTATTTTATCATAAAGTATTTTTAGATTAGCGCTTTTGAAATAAAAATATAAACTTTCTATTTTACAATTCTTATTAACTTTTGATAAAATAAAACTCAGTTCGACAATCAAAATTTTTGTAATAAAACTTTAAAAATCTACAATCAAAAAGTTGATATTTTATTGTATTACTCACTATTTCTGAAAAGCAATATGATATTTATTTCAATTTTTCATATTTTATATTAAAAATTCATATAAATGTTACAAATTGTAAGGCTGGGTTCGATTTAAAAAATAATTTCTAGGCAAATATATTCACATTTGGTTTGCCATTTTATCAGAATTCTCGAATAACTTCATGTTTCTCACTCTCGATAGAATTTACAGCGATAAACTCTGAAGAAAAGCGCATTAATGGCCGAATTTCACTTAATTACTTAATATATTTTTTTTTTTAAAATGATTTAATTAAATCTTAAAAACAAACTTATTTAAATATGTAGCAATCCAAGCAGCAAACATGGTAAAAAGAAAAACATAAAGATCGAATGGCATACGAAAATTTTTATATTTAAAAGTGCACTCAT
>NCKU01001122.1:0-28780 GCA_003675995.1 Dinothrombium tinctorium | reverse complement strand
TCTCTCTCTCTCTCTCTCTCTAACTCACTTTCGCACAGCAGCGAAAGCACAAAATCAAAGATTCCGAAACTTTGCGAACGTCGAACGGTACCAACTATTTACGCTCGCCCTGCTATCGGTTTACCTTTTAAACTCGCTGCGAAGATGAGCAGAGCGCAGAAAATATGGGCTATCGTTTCCGAGCTGAGCAGATAACGTGCACAAAGATATATTTTGAAAGTATGATTGCTTTTGTTTGGTTCGACTACAATTCATGTGCTCTGTGTGCTGCTGATGTGCTCTGCACCTTCTCGATGCTGCTTCTCGCTATGGATGAGAGCATAGCGATGAGAGGAAGGCGAAGAGGTAGAGAAGAGTGTTCGGCAGCAAACAAATAAAACGCGAAAGCAAAAGCATGCTTGCCACAAATAAAACTTGTCACTTTCATGTGACAGTTTAATCATTGTAATTTCTCGAATATAAATCAAAAAATCTCGCCGATCAAAGTGCTCGCCGACGAGTGCACTATTAAACAGCGACAGCAAAAGCAAACGCACGTCGACAATGCGAGACGCACTTTTTCTCGAAACTGTTTGCTGCAAACAAACTCGAAATAGAAAACGCGGCCATTGTCTCGCTTCCATCGCCATTACCGATGGTCATTCGCAGTGTTGCAACGCGAAAGCACATCGCAGGTGGGAGTTGAGTGTGTGTATGGCGTAATTAAATGAAACAGCTATTTATACGCCGATATAATTAGACAAGGCGCCTGCAAAACCATTGCAAGCATCGTGTGCGCATTAATTGTGGATTATGTAAGGTTTATGTGGTCGCCGAGTTTTCAGCGAAAAAAGCGCACAAACAGAGAAACGCGCAGTGAAGAGAAGGCGAGCGAGAGAGCGAGAAAAAGCGAGCGAATGAGCGGATTTAATCTCGCTACGAGCTCCTGTTGCTTGAAGGGTAAGCTCATTCTCAATCTCGGCTGCTGCTCTGCCGCTGATGCTGCTGATTCGATGGTTTGCGAGTGCATAAAACAAAGTTGAAATATGAAATTTAATATTCATGAGTAAAGTAGCAGCGAACAGCAAATGCTTTCCCACACACATACTTATTCTGCTCGTCGACGTCGATTTTCTTAAAAGGTTGTCGAGATTATTAGACAAAAACGCCAAGACACAGTGCAAAACGAACGCATCTGGTCACCAGATGTGTTGATGAAGGTTCGCTATGTGTGCTGCACTAATGATAAGAACACGCGAAACAAGGTTGCGAAGAAGTAAATGAGAAACAGCGGAGTGCGATATTTCTTTGGTGCAGAGCAGAAACGGTGACAACCAGAATCGAGCAGACGGATAAAGAGAGCGAAAGAGCAGAGAGAATGGGAGAGAACGAGGGTGAAAGAGAAAGGAAGAAGAAGAAGAAGAAGCGAGTGAAACGCGTTTAATTAAGAATCGGGAGGCAGGTTGAGGAAGCTGGTAGCGCATTTTTAATGATCGCTCGAGTGTCGACAAGACCGCAGCGCGAGACAAGCCTCGCTGTGTAGTTAATGCAAATGCACGTGAACCTGATCTTAATTTAAATAACAATAATGCTTTCAATTTATTCTGATGGCGGCTTTGTGGCGCGCACTTCTGAATGCAGATGAAGCGAGATGCTCTTTCTCTCGCTCTCACTCTCCTCTCCTCTCACTTTCGCATCCCAATCAATACTCGCTGCACAAACCAGACCGAGTCAGGTGTGAAATCAATCAATACAAATATTTCTGTTTGTTTGTTCAAACATTTTAAGCAAAAACATTGTCCGCTTCGACAACAGCTGCAGCTTATCCCATTACTCGCGCCACCGCCAGCGATCATCTCTCGCAAGATTCGCTCCTAATCAGTTTTGCAAAAGGTGAGTCACTTCGCATTGGACACTGCGGTTTGCTCTGCAATTTATTCCGCGGTGAGACGTGCTTCGAATTGAGCCTAGAGCAGGTACATACATACATACGCAGGCGAAGACAGCGCTGCTTTCTAATTTATTCTCGTTAGCCGTCGGTGCAGCAAGCAGCGAATGCACCTGATCCTTGCGCGACCAGCAGTGATGAGCGAAACCTCCGGAGACTCTTGTGCACGTTCTACTTTTAGCATGCTTCTGCCGGCAACTGGGCAAAACTTATCCGCTGCTTCATCTCCGCTCGCTTTCTCTTTCGCTCTACTCCTCTGCTTCGCTCTGCGCTCCACTTTTATTTCGACTGCAAAAGGTATCGAACAACCCATTCCCAAATGTCACGAATGAAAGCGAATCCTTCTCGCTCTGCTTATTATTAAGCGAACTGTCATTTCGCAGCGAATCGACAATTAACCAAACACGTTCGGACCTGCGAACGTAGCGGAGAAGTAACCGTGGTTACTGCTGAGATGAACATTCGCAGTGTGCAATAAACTGAGTGCACTTCTCGAGGATTGTTTTCCAAAAATGCATCACTCTTTGTTTACAGATGCATTCTAATCAACGGTATAAATGATGCTCGTTTCTATGGAGATTGGCAGCAGGTGTCAAGGTATCTGATCCGGTGTCAGCGCAATTTGCATCTCTCCGCACGCATTATAAACTAAACTCTTGTTCGCGATTCAAGTGCTATGCACACAATAAACGATATTGTGCGAAACGGGAGTGATGTCCTGCATAGCATGCAGTAGACAGCTACTCATCGTCAATCGCAGCGACGGCAGATGAGGGCGAACGCCAACACGCAGAAATAAAAAGTAAGAAGCAAACGAAACGGAAGAGTACACTTTAAAAATACATATACGTGTATTTAGTTATAAAGCGATTCGCTTTAGGCTTATGTAAGGTTTTTCATATCATCGCTCCGAGAGAGAACTGCTGACAGTGCGTTTCTCTGCGAAAGAAAGCGAGAGAAGCGAGAGAAAGAAGAGCAAAAAAGGAAACCAGTGACAAGGTACTAAAGGTATAGACATATTAAGTCGAGATGGGATCACAGTGTATTCACTTTCACACCACTTTATGAATGTTAGAGCACAAATCGTTTAAAGAAATTGGGCGAAACGAGATTACGGATAAAATACACATTGCAGCGGTGAGACAAAAAGAGAAACGACAAGGTGTATATATGAAGCGAGCGTATACGCGGTGCAGTTGGAGAATAAATAAAAAAATCGCTGCCAATTGCAGTTTTATAAATGAGATGGTGTTTGGTAGAACGCGAATTGAGGCAAACTATTTTGAGGTATATCCTTGTAATGCTTGATTGGCAATAAACATTTACATCCGCCATTAACTTCTTTTTTATTCTGCTTCTTCGCAGTGCCCTAAACGTGAACATTTAACAAGTGCCAAACGGTTTGACATCTTTCAAAGATGATGATGAGATGCTTTTAATTTTTTGTATTTTCGTGTTTGCAGCGTGAAAAAACCGCGATTATTTCTTATTTTTTCGAGCAAATTTCTTCTTCATCATCTTTTCGAAGAATGCGCGAAAAAATGAAGAAATGTCGTTAGGAAATTTTTTGCGCTACCAAACATTGCGAAAATAGTTACTAATTTTGAAAAACGTTTATTATTTTGCGAGCAAGTAAAGTGAGAAGAAAAAATTCTCGCGAAAAGCATCAAAGAGTTCGCTGTACCTAAAGCAGGGTGAGTGATTGAGTGAAATATGTACACGAGCGCTTGCGAAACTTGGCTCTTTTTTATCGCAGCTACAGTACCAAACGTCGCGTGAACGTGATTCATACACGAGCTGTGCTGCTCACCGTTACAGAGTACAGCAGTCGACAATAATAATAATAATAATGATAATCTTCTCTGATACCTGAGGGTGATACGCGGAGAGCTGCTTTTCTCGCTCTCGGCTGCATGATGCACACACACACACATAAGCACACGCACCGATCCCGGTGCTCCCCATCATTGCCTGAACCCTGATCGCAGCAGCAGCACCGTGCGCCCGCTCTTTCAGGTGATTATTGCCAAAACACGTAAAACTCATTTGCATACGCTGCCTCGTATTGAGGAGAGTGAGAGCAATACATAAGCGAGTACAGTTGGCGAGAAGCTTTTACGAGTTTGTGCTTAATCTTTCTCTGTACAATTGACCAAAGAATGGATTCGTCATCAAGCGAAAGAGAGGAGGCTGAGAGGGGCTTCCCGTCGTCATAGCAACCCCTCCTCTAGTCGCAGTACTTTTAATAATTACGGATTGCGATAATTCATTAACGACTCGAGCGTATGAAAAGAAAGCTTTGTGCTAACTGCGAGCGCGTTTTATTTAAACTCCTCAAATATTTATTAATCAATTACTAATTTTTTCAAAGAAAACTCTCACGCATCTCAACACTTATTTATTATTCTTCGCCGAAATCAAATCAATTGTACCATTCTTCGAGTTCAAAATTAATGAATCGAGAATGCAAAATATGCACAAAGTTTGTTTATCCGAGAAGAAATGTGCGCCAACCTCGCTTTCTTCGCCTCGGCTCTTTCGTCACTCGCGCTTCCAATGTACTACGCGCGGGTATCAAATTGCCGCACTCGATCCCCTCTCATATTTGACGTGTCGGTCGCAAACAGCAGCTTCGCAGTCGCGCTCTTCACTTTTATTTATTTATTGCACTTTAAAATGCACGCACACAGGTCCCGCACGCAATATTCAGCTCGTCTGTTTTTACACGGCGAAACTTTTCGCTGATCTGATCGCTCTTCAACCATTAGGAATTGCGTTCGCAAGTTGCACCTACATTCGAAGGCGAAATGGGGCGCGAAGCTTATGATATTTTCCGTTCGTTTTGTTTGAAAACAATGAAACGCGAACGCTTGACAGCGGCAAAAACAGAGCTTTAAAACCATAAATTAATTAATGAACGGAGAGCGAAAAAATACAGAGTGTGCAATATCCGGAAAAGAGATCTCCGGTAACGTGCTGTGCGGTAAATCGTAGCATTTACGTTGCAGGCACGGTTTTGCGGTATGCAGTGGCGATAAACGGTACGCAATGTGATAAATGCCAAAAACGAAGGATGTAAGCGAAAAAAGTGTCTATCAGTGTGAAATTTGTTTATGAAAAAGTTTGTTTCACGCAATTCGAAAAAAGTAGAGAGCGAAGTGAAAAAAGCGAGTTGATAATGAAAAGAAGCGAAAGGCTCGGTTTCTGCTTCATGTTTAAACACGACTCGGCGAAGAACATTCATTAATATAAAGCTGTGTTTGTTTCTGCATTGAGGATGAAAAGACAAGAGAAAGCATTGAGCGAACATCGATGATACATGTACAGTAAATACCCTCGTTTCCTGCGAAAAGAAACTCACGTTGAGAGCGGCGAATAAATAGAAGAGATCGTGCGATAGACCGAGAGAGCGAACAGGCAGAGGCCGGGCGCCACACTTCACCTGACAAATCGCTGTCGAGGCAGCTACCTGCGGGCAGGTGAGTGCCAATGCACGCTTCGCTTCACCTGAAACGCAGTGACGGCACACCTGTACAAGAGATGCATTACCTGTGAGTGGTCAACGATCGCAGCAAATAGCAGCATAGAGTGCGTTTCCAACTAACCAATCTATTGTCGCTCAGCTTCTACTTTTTCATTGCGAACTTTTTCTCACTGTGCAACTGTTGCAAAACGCTGCCGGTGAACGCAGTGCACACCTTGTCGAAAGTGCGTGTTCGAGGAACACAACGGCAGCAAAGCTTTCGAGCGAGCGTGGCGTAACATGAGCGATGGTACCGTTTCCGAGTCATTTTAACAATTTGTCAGAACGGAGAAATGAAAAGTGTGGCTGCTTCTTCGCTGCCGTCGATCTGATCTCTGCAGCAGCAGCAGTGGTAGTTAGCGGCGGCAGCGTTCTTTGATCGAGGCACGTGAATGGCCATTGTTCGCGACAAGTAATATATGAAACGGCTAAGCGAGAGATATAAATGCGAGCGCTCCCCTGTTCGAGTCGCACAAATCCAGGTGTATAACAATTGTCACTTTCGCTTTTCACAGTTCCCTGGTCGGCGGAGACGAAGAATAGAATGGCACGCGTCGAGTTGCGGGTGACAAGCGTTAAGATACATTGCACATCTCGCATCGGAGGTGAACGCGAATAAAAGCGAGAGCGAGGAGAGGAAAAGAGCGAAAAAGTCGGCGATACGTTTTTAACTTTATGAATGCGTCTTAAAAAGGAAATTTGGCGAGAAGATAAATGATGGAAAGGAGAAAGTTATTCACTTCTGAAAGGTTTTTGTTTTAATAATAAGCACCTTAATGATATTGGCTAAAAGTGATGCAAATGCGTCTATGCATGGCTACACAAGAAGACAGCGGAGCAGCCATTTATCTTAATTTATATGAGACAAATATCGAATATGTGTGTGTGCAGCGAAAGGTGGGGCACACACACAGTGATGGCTCACGAGGATGGCGATGGCATATATACACGCCGCACACACAAATCCAATCTGAAGCTAAACGCTAATCTCGTTATTCACTTGAAATATGCTCGCGCTTCACTCGCTTGAGCTGCGGCGATGTTTAAAAAAAAGTGATTTTCATATTCTGCGGTCGCATTTGCACAAGACGAGCGAGAAACCGAGGCTCGCTTATTAAAAGGTCTCTTATCGTAACGAATTGATTGTTTTCATTGCGAGCAGAGCGGGGAAACAAACTCGATATATCTTCGACTCGAAATCAAATGTCAGTCCATTTCTTTTGCTCGCCAGCGATCGAGCAAAGCACTTTCCTCTCCTCTCTGCTCACTGCTCACTTCTTCTCGCTCGCCAGCACTTGCTTCACTCTCTTCCTCTGCGAGAGCGAGCGAGAGAAAGAGCGAAAGATGCTATCGTTTGAGACAAACAGAAAGACTTCCGCAAAGCGAGCAGCGCGCCAGCACAGCGAGGCGTTATCGCCGCGCACCATACCTGGTATAATAAGCAAGCTTCTCTATTAGCCTAAATTCCTTTCATCCTTAACTGATTATTGCTGCTCACACACACATACACACGTTTGTACGCTTTGCTTTGGACACTACATCAGCTCAATGAGTGATGGACAGAAGCGCTTTCACAAATCGCCTTTCATAACGCTCACTTCTATCGCGTTGATGAAACAGAACAGAACCGAGCTGAACAGGTCTAACGGTCAGCTCACTTCTCTCTTCTTTTTCATCGAACAAACACACGTTTACTTCGTTGCTTATCATTTGCCGGTATTTTGACCTTAAAACTAATGGAAAAAGAGTCCACTTTCGGCGAGAGCGCGCGAGAGAATGGAAAGCTTTTATATATAAACTTTTTCGACAATCGCTTGAGTAAACATTAGGTTACGTTAAGTTGTGCAAAGCTTTGCACCATCACAAAGAGAGACAAATGTACGTCAGTCGACGAGCTGAGTTAACAAACTAAGCGAAAAGCGTGGACATTAGTGCCATTCGACTCTCGCTGTTACTCAATGACTTGCGAGCGCACACAGGTGCCTCGGCTTCTCTCTCCTTTCTCTCGCTTCTCCATTGTAAACGCAGCCATCCACTCGATATCGCGACAGCATCCGAACTGTATACAAATTGTCAGTCGACATAGCAAATGCACAATGCTCTCCTTCTCCTTTTTCGCTGTTTAAACACGCAAATTACACTTGCAAAGTACGTATCGTAACCATACTCAGCATCCATCGTACCACATCGGTTTCGTAATGGCGAGTAAAGAAGTGCATATACATAAAAAACGATGCGACAAAGCTCGTGTCGTAACTAACTTGGCCCGGAGCATTTGACATTTTACCTTAACTGTGATGCAAATAGCATCTTTTCTTTATTTCTGCATCCATTCGCAGAGCGCAGCCACAATGTGGCATGAAAATAAAGTCGCACGGAGCAAAGGTGAAAATAATGGCGTACATTTGTCATCGGCGTTGCAATGTCAAGCAGCAATAGATCACATAAGAAATCGATTGATAAGCAGATTAATAATGCAGACGGCCAAAGATCAGCAACGAAGATGAGCGCTGCGAATGTATTCAAATAAATTCAACAAACAAATGATTACAACTCGACGGCGAAGAGCGAGAGCTTCATCGAGCACATATATCGAGAATCGGTGGCAAGAGCTGAAGATGGACAATTGCGGTCGAATTGTGGTTGCTTAATTATCGAGCAAAAGAAGAAGTGGTCGTCGAGTAGGGCGAAAGGAGCGGATTCGCTGCGCATTGGAAAAGTTAATTTGATCAGTTGGAAGAAAGTAGCAAATGCAATATTAGAAAACGAAATGCTGATATTCATGCAAAGCAAAAGTTTACGGCTCTCGTCACAGCACTGATTGATGAGCGCATCTCTACATTTGACATTCGAGAAAATATTATTTCGCTCGCTCTCTTTAAAAATACAGAACTCAATTTTTTTGCGATCTGTTCACTTTTATATTGATAAAAAGCCGCAAAAACAGCGCTACACTTTAAGTGACCCTGTCGTGAATCGCTTCGAAAACTCGAGCAAATTGTTTTTGCGCTGCTCCGCTTCGAAACATTGGCGCACACCTCTACACGCTCGCACTCGGCCATCTCTAATTGCAGCGCTTCAATTCTGCCCCATTTTGTGTTTCAATGCTGGCAATTAAACGTGTGGGGCTTCGCTCTCTCGCGCTCGATTTGCGCAAAGTTGGCCCCATCTGAAAGCGGAGAGCACATTTTTATTTATTTGCTTTTTCAAAAATGAAGCACTCGAAAAGTAATATAAAATAAAGCGTATAACTATCTGGTTGCTAAAAGAGGGGTGCGAACAGGACGGGGCTGACGGTATCGAATTTCAGTCCAGGTTCAGTGCTGTATGCTGATGGTTTACAGAAATACTGCGCGCACATTCACATTCACGAAAGCAATTAAAAACAATGATAACAACCAGATGTGGAAAGACATCTCCCGCTCGCTCTCTCGCTTGCTCTCCTGAGCGTCTTACTTCGAGCTCTCGCTTCCTTTCATACCATTTTCTGGCCACACATGCATTTTTGGAGGACGCTAAAAACGCTTTTCCACGTATGCAATATGCGAGAAGCGCACTGTATATTTCCACTTAAAAGTAAACGTCTTCTTCTTCTTTTTCTTCTCCTGCTCTTTCTTCTCTTTCACGGCACACAACTTTTGGCACCGTTCGCTGAGACAGACTAATTTAAAAATAGGTCCTTCACTCCGCATCGCTGTTCGCAGGTATACAAGCACACGAATGCTCATTTGCTTGGTACCTGTCCAATGCTGATCTAAACGCGTTCTCATCCACATATTTCATCGTTCGCGTGTAAGAGAGGTGCGCAAACACGATACACGATATACGCGTACGACAAACATTAGGCAGCAAAAATTATCTATTTGACCAATGTTTTAACCAGAATTTGAAGTTTGTAAAACAATCTCCGCTCGGCCGACGCAAAGCACACAAATTAATCGAAGAGCGGAGAGAATGGCGAAGGTGTGGGACAAGCAGATAAATTATGAAAAGTTTGTAAAACAATTTTCGAAAGTTTTGACGCATGCAGAAAAGTAAATGAACGCTTGACATGAAGCGAGCTGCATTTAATGGTAGCAACAGTCGATTAAAGACGCGGATGAAGAAGGAGAAGAGAAAGAGAAGAGCGAAACATAATTAGAATTGATTTAAAACGCTAAATAGTGTTTGGAAGTGGTGTTGTTGTTGCAGCACTTATTGTTTTGTATTTCGCTGAATCGAACGCGGCGAAATCTCTCATTTTCATCTCTGCGCCCGTTCTCGTTTTCGCTCGCTGGCGTTCGTTCGCACTTCGTCGTTTTCCAATTTAAAGACAACTTTAATCAAAAAAAGATAAACGCTTAATTAAGCGAAACAATGATCATAATTACTGCGAAAACGCGTCGTTGTTTATCGCAACAAACAAAACGGCGAAACGCATTCCGAGTTCACTTCACTTCACTTTAGTCGAGTTTGCGAGTGCGAGTGAGAGCGAAAGGCAGATCTCGCCAACTTTTAAAACCAATGATCGCAAATGAAAAGCAGAAAGCAAAAAACGATAGAAGGCACGAAAAAGAGAGAAAGTCGAAGTAAATACTTTAAAGATAAGTTTTGAATTCAAATCTGTGATAGAAATTTCCGCTTCGAAAGTGAACACAACAGTTTGTGACACTAAGCATGCAGAAAACAGTGAGCCGAGAGATGCGTTGCAATTACCTTTCTCTGCTCATTGTTTTTTCGCAAACACACTCGCTAACATAATCGCAATCATACGCAATGCACTATCGTTCCACCTATGCATAATGCAAACAATTTCGCCTTCGCTTAATTCTACCTTCTCTGCTGCAAATGAGCGCTGCTTGCGAAAGCAGGGCACGCATTTCGCGAATCGGCTGCAGCGAAAGGACTTTTCTTCTGTTTTTCATTCGCGCACCGCTCGATTGGTTGTAAAGTGAGAGACAAAGAGTTGTCGAAAATAAATGAAAACATTAAACAACGAAACAATGGCGCGTTCGGACAACGTTGTGAAATGCAGAGCGAGTCGAGCGAGAGAGAACGAGAGAGAAAGCGAGAGAAGAGAAGACTCTCCAATAGTAGTTAAATAAATAACCCAATTTATTTTTATGCTAACTGTTAGCAAGTGATTAATTGAAACCGGAGTTGGCAGGGCACCAGTCGGTTATCGTTTCCGTTTGCTGAGTTAATTTCGTTGTTCGACTATAAATTGATTTCAATTTACATCGCAGCTGCATCAATTATATCCACAGGTTAATTATAGCTGACATTCGCCATTGACACCGAGAATTAGGCATTCGCGAAAATTAGAGCTCGTCGCTGCACGTCGAATGGCTTGCATAACTCGCACTCGCGCTGCAGATTGCTTTGAGAGCCATAATGGGACGCAGGTATCGAAATAATCGCCAACAACAGCACTTACACGCCTTCGGACCCAACTAGAGACCAATTTCGTGTTCAACTTAACTACTAAAAAATTAATGCCTCGCCGTTAAGAAAAGCCGCAAAAGAGCTCTCGTGGCATTTCGATCTCAGTGGAGTTATTGTTGCAACTTTATGGCTCCTCTCTACCTAAAACAAAACTCACTGCTGTTCGAATCCATGTTTTCAAATAGATTCCCACACCTCACTGTTTCTCATGTAATTTCCTCTCACAAAGGATTTGTAGATCTTTTCATTTCCTGCTCATTATTCGTTTGACACCTCCAACGAGCTGAACAACTGAAGCTAACTTGGCTGACTTGCCTCTGCGAATCGCTGCCGCTCACTAGCTGCTCACTTTTACATATTTAATCAGCTATTAAATTCATCGCACTGCCAAATTAACTCTGCTCCGCTCGAATTCTGCACTTTGCAGCTTCGCCGTTTTGCAGTCGTGAAAACTTAATTTCAACAACAATTATGTTTTCTCAATTAATGTGATCGTTCACTGTAAGCGAGTGAGTGAGTGAGTAAGAGTGAGAATAAGAGAGATTACATGAGTGAGAGCGAGAAGTGAGTGAGTGGCAAAGAGAGATTGTGACAAACACGGACTGCACTCAGCTGCGATCAGCTCACATAACGCACCCTTAATTAAAGTAAACTGCAACTTCCTCATCACTAACCAGGAGCAGGCAATAATGATTGAAGCAATGACCTGTCGTCTCTGTTCAGTCCGTCGCTGATGCTTTGCCTTTGCCGTTGCTGCTGCTGCTGAGAACTCTGCTCGATGGCGAAACAAACTGTAAACAACGTAATTCGTTTCGTTCTCGATATGAAAACAATTTTTTCTCTTCTCTCCTCTCCCTCGTTTTTAAAAGGATGTTTTCTTCATTCGATCGGTGAAAAGCGAATTTTATTTTCGAAGTACCAAACCAAAAGGCGAAATATGGTTTGTTGACACACTGTATGCGTCTAATCTCAGAATTGATCAACTCGCAATTAAGTGCAAATAAGTGGTCCACTTTTACTTCTTTCAAAACTTTCAAAACATTGTGCTGCGGCAAGCAGCAGGCAATACGCCGACAAACCGAGCTGAAACACACCGCTCACCTGGACGATGAGAAATGTTCTAACCGCCAAAATCTACCCTTACACCCCAACGGTCATTCACCGTCTCCCACCACCACCACAAGAAGCGCAATTTTTTCTTGAAAGCAAACCCAAACAAAGCCCGAAGGTATAACCGGGTACGGAACGGTGTTATTAAATGCTTTTATTATAGGTTTATTGAATAACGAGAAGAGCGAGGGACAAAACGTCTCTCGACACACACACACACACACATTGGATGCGATGGCGTATTATATTTGTGAATACTTCGCTTTGCTCGCCATCAATTCAAAAAGCTCAGGTTTTGTGAATCGGATCCGTTATAAGTGTGCAGACGGAGGAGAATGAGTGAGTTCGCTGCTGAATTCAATTCTCTATTGCCCCTCTCCCCACACCTGGCACGTGTCGCTCTCGAAAGGTGACTACACGCGACACTGTGATTCACCTTTTGTACCTTTTGTCGCGCGTGCATTAATAAAGCAGTGCGCGTAAAGCAATAAAGCGCGCGATCGAAGCCTGCGATCGCAGCCATCCTCCCTGAGGATGAGATGAATGCATCGATGTATTTATTTTTCGCTAGACGAAAAAAATTGCTGCTTCTCGATTTCGAGGGACCAGAAAAAATCGGGAAGCTGTGTGCCTTAGAAACCGCAGCTGCTTGGCTTGAGAAACAAAAAGAAGTGAGAACAAATCGGCGAGCAAAAAGTAAACAAATTGAAACAAGCAGCTAGGAGCGAACGAATTGTTCAGATAAAGATCAGGTATGAGAAAAAATTTTGGCACTTACGTTTTAAGGGTTTCGGGTTCGATTGCTTACGTCGGGACATGGGACACACGAAACATAAGAGTCCGCATTAAATGCGTATTTCGATGCTTTTGAGCACATCCGCTAAACTGCAACTCGCGTGAAAACGCAACTTCTGATCGCAGACTCGAATCCCAAAGTGGGCAGAACTGCGATGCCAAAGTCCGCCTCGCTCGAGACGCCCCGTCACCAGGCTCGAATTCGACTTAAACTTTACTTCACTGTTAAACTTTTTATTAACAAAAACGATGTGCAAAAGATAAGTTTTCTTGCTAAACGTTTAAATTAATTTCATACTTGCGAGCATTGTTTTTGATGCTTTGCTCGCTCGCAAACAACCGATTTATGAAATTGAGCTTCTTCTGCGAGAAAGCCTACGCTAACAGCCGCTTACTGACCACGCAAATTGAGTGCTCACGTTATTCAAATATTTTGTGTAAATAAAAATCGTGTGAAACGGACTAAAATCGGCCGCAAAGTTTTGCGTACAGATGCTTCTGCACACAAATCGCTTACTGTTAAATATAACCGTGTGCGAATGTTTTTATATTTAACTCTCTATTGTCGCAATCTTTGCGCTACTTTGAACAAACGACGAGCACACGTTTGCAAAACATTTAATTTTGTTAAGC
This sequence comes from Dinothrombium tinctorium, assembly GCA_003675995.1. Taxonomy (NCBI): domain Eukaryota; kingdom Metazoa; phylum Arthropoda; class Arachnida; order Trombidiformes; family Trombidiidae; genus Dinothrombium; species Dinothrombium tinctorium. Next base: position 15,368 of record NCKU01001122.1, on the reverse strand, counting down.
AATAAATATTTTTTCAATTATTAATCATCACTTACCATATTAACTTGTGAAAGTATTTTTAAATCATCGACCGGTACGTCGAGCATCGGCGGATGTCACAAGTTTCAGTTTAGGTGCACAACTTTTCGCTCAAAATCTTTTCGTAATTGCTAATAAACATGCACAAAATGAAATAACTAAATTCGCAGTAATCATAAATAGTGAGAAACAATTAAATACAATCGTGATAATTAGAAAATGGAAGTTAAAAACGTAACCAGAAGCGAGAGGCGAGCGACACACGTTTTCACAAGTATGAAGTGTATTCACAATAGAGCGCTTGTTGCTTATCGAGAAGTTTATTTTGTTTTAATTTTTATTATTTATATTTATTTTAATATCTAATCTAAAAAAGTTCAATTTTCTTAACGTCTGGGCAAAAGTTTTTAGCACCAGTAAAAATATTCATTGTGCGCCTATTAAAGTATCTCTTCACTTTTATGGAAATTTTCGAGAAAAATTAAGAGCAGAGAGCAGCAGCAAAAGAAAATTTCTTTTGTGAGTTAGTGCATACAATTCAAGTGCAGAGCCACAGTTGTTGAATACACGCCACAATCTAACGAAATGATTTTGAATTTTGTTTACTATTTTGAAAATGTCATTTACCTTAAATACTATTCTTATTTCGCTCTTTTCGTGATAAATTTCTTATTTGATTCTTCTATGAACACTTGAAGTAAGTAAATCGTGTAAATTTCATTCAAACCGTTTATGTTTGAGAAAAGCGATTATTTTATCTCAAAATTGACGTAGTCTGTAGTTTTTTTTAAAAAAGTTTATCAAGATAAAAACTCTTGTATGTATCATTAATTTACAAAAGCTTCAAAGGTGATATTAATTAATTGATGAGCAAAGTAAACTTTAAAAAAGTTTTTCTACGTTTTCAATAAAATGATATGTAAAGTGAGCAAATTTTACATAAAAGATAAAAAATTTTTGTTTTAAAACAAAAATCAATTAAATTATTATAAATAATTAAATGAACTTGAAATTCGTACAAAGCAGCAAACTTTAATCAAAACGAAACATGATATTGATTAGAAGGATCGAAATTCAACAGAATCAGTAGCATCAGCAACAACAACAGCGGCAGACATTAGATGCTCAAATTTTTATACACGTACACATTCGTTAAGTTTCGTGTTTATCGTTTACTTCGTATCTAAATTTAGACCCACACTTTTGACTAACAATTCACACGAATACACAAACGGTGAACACTCGAGTCGAGCGAACAGCGAACCCAGCTTTAAAAACCATATTTTCGTAGCGCGTACAGAAAGGTAAAGAAGGATGAAGCAGGAGAAGCAGAGGGTACGCTGATTACGCACTTTCAGCTTTGTGGCCCGCTTTTGGTTTTCAGCTTTTCACATTTTTTCAGAAGCTTGAATTTTTGCTAACAAGCGCGTCTAATTGAAAGGTGAAATTGATTTTGCCATTAAATAGTTGAAAAATTGTACACAATAATTAATTGCGATTTTTTTCTCATGAAAAGCATTTGGGACAAGTTTTGGTAAAGCAGTGAGAGCAGACAAAAAAAAATTTGATAAACACGAATTTATATGCTTTCGAATTAGTGATGGTTACCGTTGAAGCGAAGATCGATGCATTTTCGGTGAACAGTATGTGTGTGTGTGTGAAGTGTGTTATCCTCAAGCCTCGGTTCTGGGAAACTTCTCCCTCCGCGATCCTCGTCGTCGTCGTCGTCGTCGAGAGTGAAAGGTGCTCTCTCTCCTCTCACCCGACATACATACGGAATATACTCGCGCGGGGTACGTCGGCGTATCGTTTTGTCTGCTGCAAGTGAAACGAGCAAAGAAAAAAAGTGATGCGAATTAAAACGACATTTAACTGCAGTTGTTTTTGTGAGAGGATGTATTCGACAAAAAATGTTGGTAACAAAGTAGAAGAGGGAGGTGGAAAGAGTGAGAGCAGAACGACACCGGGCATTGATTGAGGAGGGTAGAGAGAGCGCGAGACTTGTCACCTAAACTTGTGCATTCATTTTTGAAACAAACTGTAATCTTTGTTCGAAGGTACTTTTTCATTGCCACACACTTTCGCAACCGTGCAGAGTGTTACTCACTCACATCGACCATGTTTCCACATTCGCTATTTCTATCTTTCGTTTTCACTGTTTTCTACTTTCAAAAAATTAAAAGCGAAAAGGAAATTAAATTAGGCGTTCGAAGGTGATGGCGAGCATTTAAAATAAAGTGAAACATAAACACGATGTGCTTATTCCTCTCGCTTTTTCTACGCATCCAATGTTTATCAATAATATAATTAATGTGAATGTCGGTGTTTTAACAAATGCTGAGCGAGAAAAAATTCTCTCCGCTCTTTCTTAACTGATGCAATTACAAAAGTGAAACTCTCTCAATGTTGCACTTATCGGTAGACACGCAAAAAAGTGCGATGCCGCCGTGTTTTTTAGTGTTTCACTTTCGCTTCAATATTTATCGCGAGTCAAAAACTCTTTTTCTGCAATGCTAAACGATAATTAACTATGAAACTGCGAAACAAATTTAGATGGTTTTGAATTCTAGTTTCTGAAAACAAATTTATAAAATAAAATTTTCGAGAAAAGTAAAAGCCGCTAGGTTAACTCGGAATCAATCTTGTTGACCGCACAAATCGAGTGCTTCTATTTTTATTGCGTATTACTATATTCAAATTGTATAAATAACAGTGTGAATTGTTGAAATAAGTCGATCAGCAATGGGCTATGCACGTGTACAACAAACGAGTAATTAAATCTGGCCGAACAGTTGAACTCTCCGTGTGGTAATGTTTCGCTTATTTAGCATCATAATGTTAATAATTCAACTCTTTCATTTCTTTACAAACAAAGAAAGTCGTTTTTCAAAAGCAAATTATGTGTGAAGCAAGATTTTAATTAGTGACGATATTAATTATTAACTTCTGAAAGTAGTCCTAATCAAAAACAAGACTTTCAAAATTGTTTGCAAAAACACTTGAAAGCATAATCATTTACCTTAAATAGCATTCTTCTTGTTTTGTTTGCTCGATAGCGCGATTCTGTTTATTGCGAACACTTCAATCGTGTTCAATTTTCTCAAAATTGTTTACACATTGAAAAACGGCAAATTTTGTATATCGAAACTTTTTATATCTTTCCTCTCCTCTCAACTAAAAAACTAGTCGCAAAAGGTGCGCGTTGTATGTACTAAACTCTTCGCTCTATCTTCTTTTGAGCGGCTAATCTTTTTTAAAGCTCATTAAAAAAACTGATCGACATAAACTTTTTGAGAAAGTTTCGTAAAGCAGTAAAATGCAAACGCGAATTAAGCAATTGTTTTGAAAAAGTGAATTAAATAAATCGATTAAAAATGATAATTTGATCGCAAGCTTGAAGTTTTAACGAACAGAAGTACTGTAGTCATTCAACGTAACGTGATATTGATTAAAACCTCGAAACTTAGAAGCAGCAGCATCAGCAGCAGCAAATTTTATTATTATTCAGGGATGTTTATCATTTTCTTTGCATCTAAATTTAGAATTCACTTTTGTGTATATCAATTTAAACACAAACGGTGAACGCATTCGATAATCAAGAATGCCTTAAACACACTAAAGTGGATGTCGAGTACTCTTTAAACGGAAAGGATATGACTCGTTCCGTTTTTTTCACCAAAACGGACATATCTCTGACCCTATGACCACACCCTGTGAAGTTTGTCACTGAAATAAACCGTACTCCTGGCAAAGTGCTGTACCTGCACGGACAATCTCGATGTTTGCGCTTTAAACACTAGAGATGTCAAAATAGATCGTTTATTTCAGAGAAAAATTTTAGATTTTCAACACAATTTGATAGATTTTTCAGGAAAGGCGTATCCAAGGCGTAGTATTTGCATTTTTTGGATAAACTCTTAATAAATTTGCTCAATTATAAATCTAGCATTCGACTTCAAAAGTACGAATCTGAAAAAAAAGGAAAAGCACTCATGTCGTCAAAAGTTTCTCAAAATCTTTTATAAACAAAGCGAATCGTTAAAAGATCAAAGAAATTTTCCGACTTTGTTAAATTTTCTATTATAAACTCAAAAGTCGAACAAATAAGCAATTTTCATATTGATTGAGTAATTTCATCAATTGCTTTCTTTTTTATTTTCATTTGATTCGAGAGGCGCAAACATTGTAAAAATTTTGAATTAAGTAAAAAAACTAGGATCATCTCTTATGTTTTTAAAATATCGATTAATGGTTATTTTGTAAATCAGCTCAATTAAATGGTCTAACTTTTTCTGTTTGCCATTTTAGTATTTGTAAAGGCAAATGCACGTTTAATTTTACCGAGCGAACAGAAAATTTCGACAGAGGAATATGCTGAATGACGTTTTAAGCGGGCCTTTATCGAAACTTTGTGTTCACTCTGCATGCAAAGCTTCATGTCATATGTATAAATCGTTAACCGTTTAAATATCTTGAAAGTACAAATTAAATGCCGTGTTTATGTTTGTGAGTCATTTTCATTGCTTGTTTTTAATAAGCGCATCAATTTCTTTTATATTTTGATAAAATGTACAGTAAACGGCAATACAATTGCCCAATCTAGCATGCATATGCGCATTTGGAGTGGGGAATTGTTTTGCCGTTTACTGTATAAACTTAAGTCTCATCCTCCTTCCTACAACCCCCACTTAAAGATTCGTACTTTTGAAGTCGAACGCTAGAAATGTTCTTTAATGGATCCTGCTAGTGTTCAAATACACCTTTTTGACTTTCTATCTCCAAAAGTCGGCTTTACCAAAGTTTAAAGTGCATTTTAATTGGAGAATCAAGGTTTATTAAATAAGTCAATAGGTCAAAATGTTTGGAAAAGTGTAGTTTGCGCAAAAATGAGCGAGATGGACGGATTCTGTCAAGACGCTTCCTTCTGGGGCAAACCGAACTAAACTGTCGGTTTTTCCACGTCCATATGCACCGTCAAAATATTGGTCCAGATTAAAACACCCAAATCATTTCATGCAACGGGGCGGAGACGTTTTAAACTCGTAGAGATGCGTCCGTCCGATCGACATGTTTAATAACAGCAAAGAATGAAAAAGTTACGCAAATTACGCTTTTGTTTTTTGCCTATTTTCGCCTCACTTTTGTACACATCGTTTTCGGAAGAAAAACGCATTTGATCACCGCATTCCTAACGTGCACCTAATTGAAGGTGAAATTGATTTTTTCATTAAACCGTAAAAACGCTGCACGATAATTAATTGTTATTTTTCTTCTGAAAAAGCAGCGAAACATCACACGCGTTGAGAATAGCAGTAAAGGCGAGAGAAAGCAATTGATAAGCGCGAAAGATAAGTTCGAATTAACCGTGTTTACCGTAGGAGCGAGGAATCGATGCATTTTTGGTCGAAAATATATTATCGTCAAGATTGGGTTCTGAGAAATTTGTTCGCCCGCGAATGGCAAGAGTCAAGACGCTACCCGAGCGCATACAGCGCAACCGGGTGACACATTGTTTGCACCCAGCAAGTGAAACTAGAAATTGAGGCTACGTTTCACAGCATTTGCTTGAGAGGAGGTATTCGGTAAAATTTTTGCGACAAAGGGGCGAAAAGGAGAGAAGAGACAGCGGATAGTCTGATTGAGAACAGTTTTGTTTCTAAACATATGAATTCATTTTGAGATACACTTCGATTGCCACACATGTTCACGATGAGAAAGTGTTACTCACGTCGAGCGTGTTTTCGACACATCCTTTCCTCTTTTTCGAACACTATTTTGAAATTAAACGAAAGGAAATTAAATAAAGTTTTAAATGTTTGAAAAACGACGCCAAAAGAATGGAAGAGAGGGACGCAATGAGTGAACAGTCCCCGAAGAACACAAATGTCTGTTTGTAATGAAATCGGTGGAAAAGTGAGAAAATGTTAAACGCACTTTCATTGATCACTGCGGTTTACAGCGTGACAACGGTCGGCGGTCACATCGGCGAACCGTGTAACAGGCTACTGAACATTTGCATTCCGCCCTCGTCTCATGTCTTTTGTGATTCAAACAACGTGTGTCGCTGCAAAGCGGAGTATCCCGTTCAAGTGTCCGCACACTCGTGTTCGAAGCCGCGTAAATACTCGGAAAGATGTAAATTTCAAGAGGAATGTGTGGCCGCCGATCCCAACTCTCATTGCACGCAAGCACCATATTTAAGTCAATGCGAATGCATGCCAGGTTTCGTTTACAATTACGAAAATCAATTATGTGTCACAGGTTCGTTGCATTTGTCCTTCGCTTTATTTTTGCCTCATTTTTACGTTTTTCCTTTGTTTTTTACCAGAAGATTCTTCGCTAAGTTCATCTCATCACTCGATGATTCTTCCCTCAGCAGCTGTTTTTCTAACACTTCTCGTTTTAATCGTACTCTGCTGTTGCGTTTGCTTTTGGCGCAGTGCTTGTAACAAAGAACGCTCGCGAAATTCATTCGATTCTGGTCATCGTTTGAGAAACTTCACTCTCAATGACACAATCGAGTCGCCGCTCAGTAACCGACTATCAACTGATAACACTGCCAATTTGCCTTCGTACGATACTGTTTACGACGAAGAACCACCAAAATACGAGGACGCTGTGAAATATTCATATCATGAATCAGAATTACCAACTGCTCCGGAGTATTCAGCTATTCCAAAGGATATGAATATCTAGTATTGCATTTGATTGGGACTCAATTATTGAAGCAAACAAACCACAATTTGATTCCATCGCATCCTTTTTGACCATAGGGTGTGTCCCTCCAGCATTTATTTTGTATTTATATTCAACGCGATTTTAACTTGTTTTAAATTTATACATTACGACGAGGCGTTTGGAAAGTAAGAATTTCATTTTTTAAATGCTAATTAGTTTTGAGTTTAGTAAATGTCAACAACTAATTTAAAAATGGATCAATATGGGTTGCCATAATGCTTTGCTTCAGTTTTCGATTGAAGACAAAACAAAATATTTTTATTCAATCTTAATCTGGAAGGAATGTGATTGAAATTGTTTGCCATAAGGAAAAAACATTGTTTGGTTCAATCAAGAACAAAGTGGCAAATAAAAGCAAGTAATTCGTAATTCTTTAAATGTGTTAAGCATTGAAAAAGAAAAATGTTATTTTTATGACGACCATTCGAATTTCACTAAAAGTAGCCATTTGTTAGCCACTTTCGAACAAAACTTAAGGCGTGAATCTATTTCTTAATTGTTGTATATTGATTAGTGCTGTTATGTTAAATACTCAGCTACCATTTAAATATATATTGGCGCATCGCACAAAAGTCATTGAAAATTCCTTTGTTCCTAAATTAACATTTATAAGCATTTAAAATTAAGAATTTCACCATACTTTCCAAACGCTGTGTACGTACTCGTGATCAATTTAATTTAGTTTCTCAGTTAAACAATTCACATGCCCCGCATCTCCTTTTAAAGTATGAACATTAATTTTGATTCAATTGACTAAAGTGACACAATCAAATTGACATCACTGCACAAAGTCTACACATTTTGTGTTTTATGTTATTAAATGCATGTATAAATAATCGTTAAATTTAATTTGTTTCCTGATAGTTCATTTCACTGTTATTAATTGAAAACAAATTTTGCATTTTTATATTTAATTTCTAGTAAATTGTGTACAAATGTGTTTAATTTGATACTTTTGTACCAGATCTTTTTTCTCAATCGATTTTGCGATGCATGTTTATACATTTGTGATTTATATTATTTGATTTAAATACCAAAATATCACTTTTCTCTCAATGAATTTGATATCTTTGTGATTTGGTTTCTTTTTGTCTAACAACATCATCTCTGCATATATGTGTGTACAGCTTACCTGATCAAACAAACAAGACGTGTCACTTCTTCACCTATTAAAGCCATTGATTGTATAGTATGTTACACATGGCTTCTTTAACTAAAAATTTTCGGATGGAGCTGCAAATTAAGTTCCGTTCACCAAATTTTCTTCTCTCGTATGTATAAAATTGATGCCTAATTGTGCCTTCACTCGAAATGTAACTATTTTTGTAATTCGTATTCTGAAACGACAAGTCGAGAATGTTAACATTTCCGTTCTTTGCTCTGAGAATTGAAATTTTTCATTTGTACAAAAGAGAAAACGTGACTCTTGTTTTTCCAAGAACGGTTTTCTTTCGATGTGTTTCCTGAGCCAAAAAAAGAATTTCGCTCAAAACACTAAATCATGTCATTAATTAGATTAAATACTCTTTGTCTTCTTAATTGAGTTATATTCCAAATATCATCAGAAAAAAGGATTTCATCTCTGTTGAAACAAACTTTTTTTCCTGACTACATTTAGTATTTATCTAACGTTTTGTATTAAATAAATATTTGAATTATGCAAATGCTTGACATAAACCAATTCGTCTTTGCGTAGTCCATAGCAGCACGCGGCGCTTTTCGACTAGATTTAATGAGGCGAGAATTTCGAGCAAAAAGCGAGAGGGACATCGTATCACTTCAGCACACTCACCATTTGATTCATTACAATTTTTGACCGAGGGTCAAAGAGGCGGCAAGAAAGAAGCAATTGCAGATACAATTTTACGTTTGTGTTTTGAGCGAAGGTATAAGAGAAGATCTGATTGAATCCATGCTAAATAGTTTTCCCTAAAAGTACATCACTTCACTTTTCATTTTCATTTCACGCGTTTCTAACTTTGAAAACGCTTCGATCACGAGTAAATGAATTTGTTTTTAAAATCATTTTCACTTTCAAAAGCCGTATGTGTGTGTGTGTGTGTGTGTGTTTAGCATTACTGGTGCAAACTGCGCTTTTTGCAATATCAAACTTTTGTGTGCACCCTATTTATTATTACTACTACTACTACTCGCATCTGTCCCTTTCTCCTCCGAAGCGTGTTTTGCCTAACAAAAGGTGCACTATTTTTGATCGCTAGTAGAGAATGACTTAGTTAGAGAGCGAGTGCGCTTTTTGTGCTCCCCATACTCTTATTATCAGCATTGGTAATGAAAACAAAAACGGTGAAAAGCATTTCTCGATGATGATAGGTAAAGAAGCGAAAAGTAGTTGCAATAAGTTGTGTGTGTGTCTATGTGTACCTAAGCAAAAGGATACTTGAAATTTGACGTTGAGAGAAGCCAAAGGCAAAAGAGCGAAAGAGGAGCGAAGAGAGAGAGAGAGAGAGAGAGAGAGAGAGAGAGCGAGCGAGAGAGAGAGAGAGAGAGAGAGAAAAGTATAAATTAAAAGCGAATCGGAAAGTTTCGCATCATTCGGAAATTGGGTCATCGACGAGACTGTACTATTCTTGTCGACAGCGAAAAGACTTTTTTGCGGAAAACCTAAATTTTCTTTGCTCACTTTCGTGTTACCCATTTGTATATTATTAAGCTCGTCGCCGAAAAGTTGAAACTTTAATTAATCTAAATTGAACACTAGTTTCGCAACTTTTAAATAAATGAGCTTTCTTCGCTTGTCGTCAAATCAACTTTAGCGATAGAGTTTCTCATACTTTAAAAATACTCTTACGAAAAAAACGTATTGCATAACTCCTTTCTCAAATCGATTTCACAAACGTTGACACAGTTGATGCAATGCAATTTTTTGATCAATGAGCATTTGCCAAAATGTCGCATCATTCCAGGAATTAATTGAGGTTTTTGGGAGATTAGCGCGCTGTTAAGAAGTTTCGCTAATATCGCGAGCTTTTGAATCGAGACAGCGATTAATTTCTATTTAAAGTAGATTTTAATTTATTTGCATTTTTCGAAAACGAGATTCACTTTACAAGTAAATCAAATTGCAGCTCTTAAAGTAAAATGAAACCGTGCACAAAGTTTAATTTTACAATAGGCGCGGAATATTCGCTAAACAATATTTAATTACAAAACAATATCAATTTCAAAATTGGCGACGAAAGTATTGAGAAGCAGCTTCTTTCATCAATCGATTGAATGGTGAAACTGGTCGCATAATTTTCATCGATGCTGTTGTTGCTCTTTCAAAGATGAATTTTAAATATCAAACAATCAAGTGGCGATTGATTCAATATTCATACGCCACTTCTAATAACAAAAGCTAATGTAACATCTTTGCACTTTTTGATAAATTAATCACTCTTAGATTTGGAATGCAGATACTTAGGAATGAGCTGATATCTGACTGCGACATTGTGCAATGAATGTATCAAACAAATCATCGCGGAAATGAGAAAAGAGCTACGAATAACATACTGTATGGTGTGCCTGTAAAGTTGGATGAATTCAAATGGTCTTACGACAGGAAAGAGCCACTGTTCGACTCCGAAGAAAAGTACACAACGCACGAATTCGAATAGCGGCGCAAACCAACTGAAGTCGATATCAGAAATGAAACGGAGAAGAAGAATAAGAAAGTTTGACATTCGGAAACATTTTCGATTACTCTTACCGTCCTTCGAGAATAAATCCTAAGGAAGTGATCGTTGCAATCAAACTTAATATACTGCAAGTGACGATAAATTGGTGCATCTCTCCATGTCTTTCAGTAAGTTCATGATAAAATAAGATAGTTAACGCGAAATGATAGACGACGTAAATTTTGTCGATTAAGTGAATTTGTGGATCCCAAATAGCTACAGGATGTTCAATCTAAACAATTAATCAAGTCATTTTTGGTGAGTAAGTTGATGCAAGGTGCAAAACGATCTTTTGGTACCTTTGGTATATCTTCTCTGAGCCCAAGTCTTGGTTTGCCAGGTTCCCAACCGGGGCCCATAAAAGGCACTAAAATTTTATTTTTCCAGCCCGGCAGACTTTTCATCTTTTCATACATTGCTCCCCAATGATGAAGTTGCAAGTAAAAAGGATTATAACTTTGGACCGGGTGAACTAAGCCGTAGACAATTGGTTCATTTGGATCTTCTGGTTCGAATGTACCGAACATACGATCCCAAATAATAAATGTTCCTGCGTAATTTCTATCAATATATTTAGGATTTCGTGCTGTCAAAGTGGAAGAAAAATTTTGATTAATTTGTTTAATTTGTCGAGTTTTCTAGTGACCAACCATGATGAACACGATGGTGACTCGGAGTATTGAAAATATATTCTAAAGGTCCTAACTTGTGAATCACTTCTGTGTGCAACCAAAACATGTATAATTCGCCTAGTTGAAGATGTGCAAGAAATATCGGAGGTGGAATAAAAAGAGCTAATGGTACGTAAGTCATCTAAATAACGATAAAAGTGTAAGCAAAAGATGTGAGTAAACATAAATGAATCTCGTTTCTAAATTACCCAAGCAGTAAAAGGCTGAAGTACAGCTTGTCGTAAAGCCGATGTAAATACAAAATCTTCAGCGCTGTGGTGTGCTTGATGAATCGCCCAAATAAAGTTTACTTCTATTTGTTTACATAAAATATTCATAAATAGGTTATTGAATTTGCATGAAGCAGCATGATACCGTGTGCTATTCTGTGCGCCCAATAGAAGCAAAAATCGATGCCGAGAAGACATATGTACCACGTCCACGGTGAATCCCACGGTAATGAGTAAAGGCGAAAATTATCGTAGACAAAGCAGTAGACAAGCACTTCGATGCTTCTCACTTTTATTCTGCAAACGTATTGCTTTCAGCTTTAAAATGTTCCATTTCTTTATTATTATTCAAAAGAAAAAACTTTTTACGCCAAGAAAGCTCGTTTCTAAACTTTATTTAGCCTGAAGATTAGTGGAATGAACTGAGCACAAACTACCGGACGCTGACCTGGAAAAAATTGCTATTTGCCTGCTAACAATCTTGCATTAATACGCTACATATCCGTGCTCATGCAACGGTTGAAGTGACCGAATTTTTTTCGATATGTTGCGTTTTGTGGATACTCAAGTAAAAATTGAATTTACTACTATTTTTAAGAAAATGAGAACGAATTGCTAAGAAAGCGGCAGACATAAAATTCATCAAATTGCTGATGAAAAAATTATTTTTCAAACACTTTCGCAGAGCGTTTATATTACAAAACGCTTCTTGTTGTAATCGAGTGAATCGATTTTGACGAGAATTACTTTCATTCTCTCGCTGTTCCCGGAAAACAATTATTTTTCGACAGAGAAAGAATAATGTAAAAAAGTAAATAAAACAGCGAAATTACCGCAAACATTCCTGAAAAATGCCTTGACTTAACGATGCAACATTATCGTTTATTCTCGATATTCCTTTTCCCGAAAGAAAGTTTACTGCGTTTTCCAAAAATGCCATCAACACGAAGAAAGGAAATATCTGTAAATCAAATGCAATTAAACAAACAAAGCAAATGAATGCAAAGAAGAAAAAATTGTATTTTAATCAAGCTTAAATCGAGGAAACGCGAGCATTTTTTTACTTAATTAACGGTGAATTTAATTAGCCACATGTTTCTTTCGCCAATCTATAGAATTTCTCGAAATTTAATTTCGTATATGATGTCTAAATGCGTATGTTGTGAGCGAAAAGCAAAACAATGGTGAAAATGAGGTTGAAGAGAATGAAAGAGAGCGATGAGCTCGAGAAAAAAGTTTTAGGAACGCATTAAAAATTAATCTGTCAAAGTCATTGTCATCGAATTGCGTCAGATTCAAGCTATGAATGCGACCGCTTAAGTCGTCTAATTATTCTGGTTCACCAAAGAACCAGAATCCAACGGCGATTATTATAGAGAAATATTAATTGTTTTCGACGATTGTTGAAAAAATTTGTTGCTTCTCTCGTTTATGTTTACTCTTTAAATAAGAAATCGTTTTGTCGCTTTGAATGGTAAATTATAAAATTAAAGCTGAAGCGAGAATAATTTTCATATCGTAAGCACTAAAACGAACGAAAAATTTATTTTTAATTTGGTTTCAATATTTAAAAGAGCGGAAATTAGATGCATTTTTCAAGCGAAATATTCACTCAACAATTACTCAGTCTGTACACAAGGATTTTGTCGACGTGATTTCGCTAATTTTATCGAATTCTAGTGAACAAATTAGGTAGAAAAATTCTTTTCACTTTTAATCACTCATCAACAGCAATCATTTCTGGCGATGAATTTGTAAACAAAACATCGAGCGAAATCAATTTTTTGCTAGCGAAGAAAAAAACTTTCAAAAGCTTAGCAAGAATAAACTGTAAACAATAAAGTTATCAATTATAGGAATGAAAAGCAAACACTTTGTGTTTCTTTCAATAAGTTGCAATTTAAAATCAACGATGCATTCACTTAACTCGATTATAGTATAGCATAACTGCGATACATCGAAATTCTATGCTTTTCACTCCGAACAAAACGTTCGCAGCCTTTTTGCTCGAAAAAAGTCGAAAAAAGTTTTTATTGTTAATATTTAAACAATGAGCATTAAACAAACAAATGAAAAGTTTTGATGCGAAGCGAATGAAAAAATTGCCATACCTCGACCACAAAGCGTGGAACAATCTTTACATCAGGATACGAGCATTCTGATGGAGTCACTAATAGAAACATGTATCGAACTTTTGTGATTAAATAAGTAAGCAAATCATTCCACATATCAGCGTCCATTGTTTTGCTTGATTAATCCGTGAAAGCTTCACAATAGCGAGAAATCCGAATGCATATAAAGTTTATTGATAAAAAAGGCGAAGGCAAAGAAAAAATTTTGCAAACTATTAAGACATATAAGCCGCAAACCTTTCACAGTTTTCGCGCACTTCGTGTAAAGTGTTAATATTAAATGCAGGTTGCAAAGTGAAAAAAGTGATTTTTTGAGCGAGAGAACCGAAAAAGTTTGCGGACATTCCCACTGGCCAATTACTCGTATGGCGTTGTGTCCCCGTTTTCGACGTTCATTTTCAAGATTAAAAGAGGGTTTCTGTTTACGAGTAATTGGATTCTTAAAAGATAGCTGCGAGAAACGAGCCGAAAATAGCACAAAACTGATGCAACCTGCGTGTTTATGAAAATTCGAAAGTTTTTTGAGCCGCTTTTCGATTCGAAAAGTTCTCATTTTATGTAAGCGAGTTTATCGGAAGCTTACAGCGTTCAATTGAACGCATTTTGCATTTCGTTCTCTCTTTTTGCTATTGTTTCAGTCGATTGAAGTGTGTGACATTTCATCGCACCACTTCAGGATTAATTTTGACAGTTACGAACGAAGCTGCTTTTCAATCCTCTGTAGGCATCAAATGCTTTTCAGATTCTTCATGACGTCTGTTACGCAATTAATGTAACATAAAAACGATTGATAAAGTTTTTATAAAAACACAAAAAATCAGTCGAAAATAGTTCAACCTTTTGCAGTGCGCATACATTACAACGCTTCAAACAATTTACATTTCTGATTAAAATATTCACCAAAATACAGTTCAGCAATATCGTCCGCATTGGGACTAGCGAGGATCTTATCTGCGTTCAACAAAGCTGCGCCACGATCTACAAGGCGTGACAACGACTAAAGGTGGACATCTATTTACATGTTTAGATTGACTTTCTTCACGATCTCATCCATCGACCAATCTGCACAGATCTTTGTACGAGAGAATTTTTCAAGCTAAACCACAATTGAATAAATTTATTATAAAAGGATGTGTCTTGCATAGGTATCACTGTTAGATAAACACTTTGTAATAAATTTATTCGATTAAGCTCATCTCGATTCACCGACTCCAGCAAATCGTCGCGATAATCAGCAATGCGTTCATCGATTGAGAGTAGTACCAAATCGTGGCCGTAATCGTAACGATTGTCCAATGTTTTCATAATAAATTTCAAAATGTTGAACTCTTTGCCTCAATTCGCAGCAATCTTTACTTGCTCTCCAATGTGAACAATTCGCATTTTGTGATTGCTTTTTCAATTCGAAACATTCGAAAGCAAACAGCGTCACCCCGAAATCAGAGATTCAATCAATACTTGATAAGATCAAAAGCATGAATATCGATCACGCTCTTTTGGCCGCTTTCTAGCCGCTACTCGGTCAGCTTCCGCAAACTCACTATTTTGAATTGGTACTACTTTGTGCAAATTACAGGCTGTATGGAAAGAAAGTTGACAAAAATATGTTAGACTAAATAAAAAAGTACTCAACGCAAAAAAAGAAAGATGAAAACTTCATCTAAACTTTTCAAATTGGCAATTTTTGTTTTTGATTCAATTTTGCAGCAAGTCATGATGAAATGGATACAGTCTTCGCTTTCGTTGACTTTTGCTGGGTTTTGAGCGAGCTTCATTGTTGCTAATTTTATGATGTTTATAAACTTAAAAATAAAGTTTCTGACTTAAAGGACTTGTTCGCCTGACTATATATTGTGTTGAAATTTCAACAATAGTCAACAATATAATAACAATAGTCAGGCG
>NCKU01001121.1:0-28785 GCA_003675995.1 Dinothrombium tinctorium | reverse complement strand
TTTTTTTTTATCAAATTAAATAAATAAAAATTAAGTGCAATTTGAATCTTCAAGAGACGCTATTTGGCGAGGGAAAAGTAAACTAAGCTCAATTATACACAAAAAATCCTTCAGTTAACTTATGCTTTTAACTATAAAACAATTAAAAATGAAAGACTTTTGCACAAGAATGTACAATGATTAAGAAAAATTATATTTATCTGATAAGATTTCTTTATGTAGCTTTTTATTATGTTTGAATGAATTTAATGTAAATTTTCGCTATACCAGTGTAATTGATTGCAAACTTGTCTTTTACTCTCCAGACTGTTGACTAATACTCGTGAATTAACAATGTTAAATGCCAACAATACTTTTACTCAATATTGATTCGAACTTTTCGATGATAAGCAAAGCAATCATTTCGAATTATTCTGGTAAAGCGTATTTTTTCAAGCTTAACGAATTCGAAACCCAGGGTTAGAAAGCACGGAGATCTATTCCAGTCGAGTTGGTTATTTATCATTATTAAACAAGAAGTCAATACGCTCGTAAACATATTCAAGATTAAAGAATTAACCGTAAAATGCGAACACTTGATTATATTTTTTAACAAAACGAAATTTAAATTTAATTTCGGAGAGAAATTTTTCGATCATAATAACAACTAGAGGTATGAATGATACGGACATACTTCCTTCGTTCTTAACAAGTGATTCGGAACCAGCGAATGATATTCAAACATCATCGCCTACTTCTCTCTTTTCAACATTTAGCTCCATGTTAAGCTCTACATTAAGTTCAACACTAACCTCATTACTCGATACTTCAACATATAAAAGTTATGAAAAAAGAAAGAATTATGAATACACTTTAAGCAAAGAGAAAGTACTGAATACAATTTTTTTTCTATATTCTTATAATAGTAGCGATATTAATCGTTGTGATGTTTTCGATTATGTTTGTGAAAATATTTTCGGTTATTGCACAAAAAGTGGAAATTTATAGTGAGAAAAACCCTAACAAGAAAAAGAATAAGAAGAAAAAGGTTGATGCCAAATCGAAAAGAGACGAAGTCAGAAAAGATAGCATAGATGAAGAAGAATCTCAAGACAGTGAAGAAGAAGAGCAAACCAATCAGAAGAAGAATAAAAAGGTTGAAAGTAAAATTTCGCATAGAAAAATGTTGAAATCAATGATGGAGCCATTTATTTCAACTCAGCAATCGAATCTTCGAATTGAAATAGGCAAAATGTTCTCATCCGATTTTAAATCCATTGCGTCTCTTCGAAGTTAGAATCAAAAGTGGCGAAACACAAGCGCCATTATAAATTTTCTGGTCTCAAGCAAGTGAAATCTTCGAAAACGCTTCCACACACTTCGAATTCATCAGCAATCGGCGTACCTAGTGTTTCGTCAAACACTTCAAATTTAGCAAATTAACATTCAACATATCTTTCTTTGTTCTTTAAAACAGGATTTATTTCGATTACGCCAATTGAATCGCGATTACTTATAAGATAGACTTTGTTGACTTTACATAATTCATGATTTTATTGTTTGTTCTCATCAGTTTTCTTTTTAAGTTAAGTTAGGGGATAAAATTATCCTTAGCTTTTAAATTATATGGTTAAAACAAGTAACTAAATCAAGAATTCTAGCGTTATTCATGTAATTCAACTGAAACTTTAGAATTGAACAAATTGTAATGTTTTATTACTCAACTTTAAACTGTTTCTAACAAACTCCATTCATCTCAAATGACGTGAAAATGTATGGCAGGACAGAATTGACGCGAGTCCAAACAGATGGTGCGGAAGGATCACACAAGCCATCTTTGTTTTGTATTCCCACACTAGCCACCCCAAAAATGTATTTTCTACCATTTTCACCCGAAAGCATAGCTGGTGAACCATTATCACGATTGCAAATATTGCTATCCTTACCAATAGCACAGAAAACAAGATCTTCATTTAAAGATACGATTGTGTTTTGATAAGCTACTTTGCATTCGTAAAAATTAAATTCGGTTAAGTTTGTCTCCAACAAAGATCTTGGATGACTATAATTTTCAGTGTATCCAAAGCCAGCAACACTAAACGTTTCATCCTCTACAGTCGAATCGAATGGAGAGGGTAAACAAATCGGATTAACTCGAATTTCGTTAAAGTTTAATGGCGTCTCTAAAATTAGTATTCCAATATCGTATTTGCCCACAAATTTTTGCTTGTAATAAGGATGTTTTGTTGATTTTTTCACCTTAAATTTTCTACTGTTCACATTCGTTAGAAAGCTGACATAAATGAAAGTCATGCGTCCGCTGTAAAGCGATTCTTCTAATTGATCAATGCATCGGGCCGATGTGAGAACATGAAGGGCGCTGATCAAGGTTCCGCTGCAAACGTATTCATCATTTAAGTGAATAGAAACCACCCATGGATATTTGCTTTCAGCCTTGCGTTTACCGTTAAATATGCGCTTTTGTTTAATATTTCTAAACAGTGTTCCACATTTTTCAACTGAATAAATTTTAATTTTTGCTTTAGAAAATGATTTTGAATTTAAAAATTTACTTACGACAAGAAGTGTTAATATTAAACGTTTCCACAAAAAAGGAAAACCAAGGAAGTAAAACAAAAGACAAAATTAATTTGTTCATGGCTCGTATCTCAAATTGCCGAGAGAATCTTGTTTGTCTGAATTTTATACTTTTTATTCAGAGGCAATCGAAATTTTCTGTCAATCATTTCGCTTTCGAAGAGATGTCGAGAAACTAAATTCTTGTTAATTTACACACATCAAATTAATTGAAAAACAGTTGTGAAAAAATGGTATTTGAACAGTTAGTTTGATGTATGTACAATTACCTTGAATTCGCAAACTTACTTTCGAAGAAATGAACGAAGTTGAAAGAAAAATTAAAATTAATTTAAAAAATCAAACTTGGTACTGAAACGAGTTATCCTTTATTTCACTTTTAATAAATCATAAATAATTTTCATATATCACAAAAGAGTAATGATCAACTTTTTTTGGAGACATAGAAAGACACCCTCAATCAAAATAGATTTGCTAGAATTCAACTACATATGGTATGAGGGTGTTTCAGAACATTTTTAAATATCATTTCAGGTAAACAGAGCGAAAGTTGGTTCAACCATTTAAAATAAAATGTATGAATGCAACAATAAATACAATGAGAATAATATTTGTACATGTAAGCTCTTAGCGTCAAAAAACGAGCCGCCTTCGTGAGAAAAGCATGGCATTTAAGTTCCATTGTTTACGGCTCAGTACAATAATTACTTTTCAGAGTCAGATGACCACTTTATTTAAAGCTCTTTCGATTACAAAAATTTTGACCATTTGCTTGGTAACAACATTAAAAGGTTTGATTTAAACAGAATTTATATGTAAAATAAAACTTTATCACGGCCAAAAGTTTTATGAATAATCTGCAACCACTAGCTACCAAGCTTTTTAGATTTGACTTTAAATCTCTATGATTACAGTACTCTTGAAAATAGTCATTAAATGGTAATTCTAGCCTTTAATCTCAAGTGAAATATGCACAAATATACATAAAATGTTTAATAGCTAGATGAGCAAAGGCTCAACTGACTCGCAAAAGCATTTGTTGTGTTGAGCCATAAAGAAAGAAACCGAAATATTAAAGCGAATCGCACTTGTCGGCAGCCATTAAAAGTTGATAGAATTTTTGATGGACATTGTATTGTTTATGCTGTGAAAGTATCCTATTTAAAAATCATTAACTTAATAAATCTTTTATGGAATGTTTCAAAATTTCAAACTCAACAGGATCTTTATCCTCATAATGCCTCAGAATAACCTTAAAACAATTTTGAAAATAAAGCATTTCTCAGAACTTTGGATTAAAGTATTTAATTTTTAATTTTCCTCAGTCTCACATTAGTCTCTCACAGCTCTCACAGCTCTCCACCTCATTACTTACATTGCTAAAATTAAACAAATGAATTTGAATTTTGTGCTTGATTTGTAAAATCTAATTATTATAATTGTTTTTTTGTGTGTATAAAATCTAATTATCATATAATCTGACAAATTCTGAGTAAAAAACCAAGCTCCTTAAGAGTTTAAATCTGGGATCGCAGCTATCAAAGTGAAAACTTTAAAAGATGACACACTTTGTATATTCACTGGAAAATTTTTAAGCCAGCTTCGCATTAATGCCAAATTACCACACTCACCTGGTTCAACTAGTTCTCAAATAATATTTTGTTTTTATTATAATAATTCTATCAAGTTTATCTCAGCAACAGGGATAATTTTTATTCGTTTATTTTTTTTTTTAATTTCATCACTTGTTAAATTTGATTTTTTTCAAATAAAAGTTTGATCAAAATAAAAACTTAATGAATCTTGTCACGTTAAATATTTATTTCTTTTGACTCTGCATTGAATTAAGATAAAAATTTAAACATTAGTCTATTGCAATGACGTCTGTAAAAGCAGTTTGATTGACATTTTTTAAAAGTTTCTTAATCGACGTATGGTTTGCTTTGCGTCATAGATAAATTGCGATCGGCACAAATGTGAATCAAGTATAAAATTTATCTGAACGAGAGACCCAACAATAGTTTAGCTTTAAAATTTAAGCGAACTTTTTAATATCAAACACATTTCAGAAATGAAATTTTCTTCTTTTTACAAGAAAAGAGTGTCATAATATCATAACATGATTCAAAACTTTCAAAAAATGTGTTAAATTGCCATAATGAAAATGAAAAGAAAATATTTAAGTAAAATTGAATATGTTGTGGCGATCGCGGGCACTTAATCGCCACGAGGTTGATATGGTGCGCAACGGATTTATAATTAAACGCTTTATTAGTAAAATAATTTCGGAAACTCGTCGTTTACAAAGTTTAACAATTCACAATCGGAAAACGAAATGAAAACAGAATCAAATCGAGGCATTTGGCGTACGCGAACGGTTGCGAACGCGGGTGTTGTTCGGCGTGCGAACAGTGGCGAGAACAATTGTAGCAGCAGAGGCAGCGAGAGAAGAAGCGAGGGAAGCAGCGAAATGCGTATTTCGCTTTTTGCTTTTACGTATATGTGTGTGCAGAACTGGTAAACAATTTGCAAATTGGGATTGTGAGTGTGTCGTTGTATGTGGCAAAGTGCAGTGCAAAAGACCACGTGATCTTGTGCACTGTACACGCCACAATGTTATTGATATAATATTTTGAGAAGTCAAAATTTTGCTTTTGATTTTTTAGATACTCACTTGTGAATGTGATGATCGCTAAATAGATGTCATATAAAGCATATCAATGAAATGGGCGTAATTACTGAAAGGTGGCTACTAAGAAACCACTTACAATAAAACTTTCATTTGTTTCATCAAACAATAACAGGTTTATATTACATTATGTAGTTTAGTTATGAGTTGAATTGATGAGATTTAATAATGTTAAATTAACATTGTTGTAATAGCAATAAATTAATTTAATTAAAAACGAATCGTAATTCAGCTGCTTTTCAAAAACTCAACTATCGGCAATTATGCACATTTGGCATGTTTTACTTACAAGGAACACTTTTCAGGTGCCAATGGCCGATTTTGATGAAATTTACGCACATTTTATACACAAAGCGATGCATATTGAGATGATTTAAATCAATAGACTCGGAAGTGGTCGCGAGATGTTCAGGTCAAAAATAAGATATTTAATTTAACTTAAATACTTACTTAACCTTACTTAAGCAGGCTGAAAAAGTAGAAATAATGGCCTCAAAAAGTAGAAGCATCATTTTGCTTCTTAGCCGCCAAAAGATTAAATTTTTACTAGAACTATTGACATTTTGTTGATTGAACTCAGACTCTTCCTTGCGAATTAATCATAAACTGTCGCTTATAAGTTATAACTTTTTGACCCTGGAAATCTTCAAAATTTTTAATAATTCTTAATTTTTAATAATGATGACGCTCATTTCCAAAATGTTGAAGTTAAAACTGCTTAAATAAACGCTCATTTTATTGTTTTTAGTGCTAAGTGCTTGCTTAAAATGCTACTCTTTTAGAGCTTAATTTGGCTTCCCTAGTAATATTTCACGAAGCGAATTTTTAACAAAGCTGCCATGAAAAGATGCGATCTAAAGCTCACGACGAATATAAAATTGCTTTTTCCTTTTAATTTTATCTGCTTTCATCATTTTGAGCTCTTTTGAGCCTTCGAATTCAGGATTTCACCGAATTTTACTTTGATAAGTTAAAGTGCAGGAAACATGTAAAAGCTGAATATACAGTTAAAGTTTAGTCACTTTGAGTTGAAAAATATTCCTGGAAATGCTGAATTCTCTCAAAAATCCTCTTGTAATGCTGATTTAAAAAAAATCACCATTTTACACTCTCTTTTGTTATTAAAAAATTCAAATCGACGGCAAAAATTCACAATATAAAATATGAAAAGGAATCTTTTAGTTGACCACAAAAATTTCATTTTTAACAAAATTAAAAGAAATTTTCTTATGAAAATCTGAAAAATTCTTGAGTTGTTAAGCTGATTTTTTGCTGATTTGAAAATTGATTTTCTCGTATGAATATCCATCTCTCCTACACCTCAAAAGTATGGATTGAAAAATTAGATGTGAAAAAATGTGTCCAAGATTGTGTCTGAAATTCTCTAAAATCGAATTTTGAAGTAAGAGTTCAAAAGTTTACAAAATACAGCGTAAATTAAAAAAATTATCAACGAATTCGTTTCTGTTGAAAAAATTGAACGTAATTTTAAAGAGCGAGAAACATAAATGGAAAATTAATGTAAAAATTTTCAATTTTCAACGAATAACAACTAAAAATAAACGCAATTTCGAATATCAATAAATTGCACGAAATCAAACGCACGAAGAATAAGATTTGTTGAAACTCACATTTAGAGAGACTGGTAATTAATCACAGTCATTTTCTTCATAGTTAACCATATTTTTGCTGCAACTCAACACCCATTTTAAAAAAGTTCCTCTTTTTCTAAATTACAGTTGAGTTCACATTAATTTGCTATCGTTAACATTGAAAATTCGAGTTTTGAATGGCAGAATTGAGAATATCGACGTGAGCACAACTGTACTCGCATCGAAATGAAAATCAATTTAAAATTTGGAAGTTAAACTGCGTTTTGTTTGAAATTAATCAAGCTTTTAGAAAATTTGATAATAAATAACCTTTAAGAGTAGATTCAATAATTGCAAAAGAGAAAAGCTTTTCGTAAGTAATTTTTTTTGTCGAAACTAAATTTAATCTTATCGATCAAAGTTCGCGACGCTTTTCTTGCCCTTTCTCTGACCGGCTAGATAGCCTCGAGTGAAATAAATATCACTTAATGCTTTCTCTTCTTTTTTTTAGAAAGAGAAAGGCTAAAGTTAAATTTAAGTAATTTTAATTTTGCAAAATTACTTCTCAGAAAGAACGAAATCGCTAAAATGCTGTGACACAATGCATTTGAAAGGAAATATCTGATTAAGTATTTTTTATTTAAATTACTAAAACTCAAAATTTAAGATGTGCAGAGAAAAAGCAATTCACGAATCTCTGCTTCTAATCTCGATTTATGTAACCTCAAATTTTTGAACGTCTCTTAGCTTTGAATTAATATTCATAACTCGTAAATCATATTTTCGTCTCGTTTCATCTCGTTTTGCCTTCTTCTTTATTTTTAAAGAAACCACTTTTGAAATGAAGAAAGAAAGAAAAATTTGGTACAACCATCAAAACTGTCATCATTCGTATGCATAATGAACACAATGATATTAAATGAATTTAAAAGTGAAATCAGAAAGCTCATTATTTCGACTACCTACACTTAGTACAAAAATTAAGTAGATTTGCTATGGGGAAAAAATATTTTCGCATTTTATTTTGAATTCGAGTGTTTTTATTTTTTCTAAATATTTCGAAATCTACTTATCGCCGATGAAAAATGAATGTTTCTAGTTTTTGAGCTGATAAAAGTGAAATGAGCGCTGCTTCTCATTTCTTCGCATATCTTCTCTAAATTATACTTTTAAAATTTTTTTTTCATTTTAGAAAATTTTCAAAATTTAAATTACAAGCGTAATGGTTAAGGAAAAACTATTCTTGCTTTGTAGTTTAGCGCGACATTTTTATTTTCAAAACTAAACTAAACTTGACACTTCTGCATCTTAATTTTCATAAACCGACGAACTTTCATTTTAAATTCTTTATTTTTGAAGCAAAAAGAGAGAGCCTTACAAAGTTAAATAAACTCGTCAGCTTTTCTCTCTCTCTTTCTCTTATTAAAGTAAATTTGAGTTTTTTACTCCCAAAATAAATTTCACCTTTTTTTAAATTTCAATCCTAAGAAAGAAGTCGAAGTGAATTTTCCTATCACCTTTCGCATGAAAACTATTAATTTTTATTTAGTGTCTTCTTGTCTCAATTTGATAAAGAAAGTTTGGATCTTGTTGAAAAACAGGGCGCAAAAAAAAATTAAAATATTATAGATCAAGAAAGCCGTAATTCTTTAAACGCTACGCGAGCAGTTTACTTATAAAAACCATAATTTTAAAGTGATGCAAAAATTGTGAAAAAGTATGCAAAGAACATAAATTAAATTTTCAGCAAAAAAATTTTTCAACGCATCACAACAGGCGTACAAAATTTTTAAAATTAATGTTTTAATTTAAAAAAAAAGAGCAAATTGTTTGACGATGGCGAAATACTTAATTATGTTGTTTAAAAATGTTAGAGCTGAGAAAAAAATTTGAATAATAAAAAAAACGTGAAATTAGATTTTTTTGATCGTTTAAAATTAAGTACTTTTTTTTGAAATACTTTTAATCAAGTGTAATTTGCAGTGAAAGTTGATAATTCAATTTATAACAAAAAAGTTTTTTTTTCTCAAACTTTCTTTCGGTTTTGATGTGAATAGATAATGTATTAAATCTAGAATAAAAACACGCAATGATTAATGTTTTATTCTACGCTAGAAATTATAATTTTTGCTTTAGCCATCATTACGCACTTTAATGATCGTGTAAAGCGTGTAAAAAAAAGCTCAATTCAGTTAGAAATTCTTTTTTTCATTTCTTTTGAAAGCAAATGCACGAAATAATCTTAAATTGGTCTCTCTTATTGTTTTTAAAACATAAATGTGTTTGCTTTTCTCACTGAGCTCCGTTAATTACAGAAATTAAATTCATTTTGAATTGAAAATATCTAACCTAGCTGTTCATTAAGCGTGTGAAAATTTTATAGTTTCAAATTTTTTTTGTCGGTTCAAGAAGAAGAAGAAAATGTTATTACGAGAGATCTCTTCGTACGTTAAATGTTTATGTTTAATTAACAATGATCATTCAATTCGATGATCGTGTTTATCTATTACTCTGTCGCTTTTTTTAAACTGACATTTAATGCTAATTCGGTCTAAATTAAAGTCTTAACTTTTCACTATCTCAAAGAGTATGGAATATATGTTAAACATAGTAATAAAAGTTTATAACTGTGTGTTTTTTCACATAAATTAATAAGTT
Source organism: Dinothrombium tinctorium (assembly GCA_003675995.1). Taxonomy (NCBI): domain Eukaryota; kingdom Metazoa; phylum Arthropoda; class Arachnida; order Trombidiformes; family Trombidiidae; genus Dinothrombium; species Dinothrombium tinctorium. The sequence continues at coordinate 19,269 of NCKU01001121.1, read as the reverse complement.
CATGCTTATAATCTTTGTTTTTTTTTCGTTACTTCTTTTAGAGTTTCAAATTTTAAAGTTGTAGATAAGTAGCAAAAAAAAAGGCGAAAGAATTTGTTAGTTCTTTGAACTTTCACGTCGCGTCAAATTAATTTGCGTTTTATTTTCGGTTAACTTTCATTCTGATTTCAAAACTTATTAAACTGTCGATTTTTGAGGAAAAAAAAGGAGTAAATTTAAGTACTTGTCGATTTCTATCTAATTTCGTTGATTTTTTAGAATTTCTCAAAATTTTATCAGTTAAAATTAATTTCGAAAAGCGTTCGCCCATTTTTGAAATTTGTACGAAACGATTAAATAGATAAAAACTTCAAACGTGGCAATCTTAATTGAATATTCGAAAAAAATTTGTTTTTTTCGCTATAATTTTTATATTTTTAAAAGAAATAGAAATGAATTTTAAAAGAAAATTTGTTCGATCACTTTTAAAATGTGAATATGTTTTTTTCTTTCACGAAAAGCGCAAAAAGCAAAACTATGATCGATAAGAGGATGATGTTTAAAGAGAAAACAGTGAAGGTGTGATCGATGTAAACGAACCTTTAAAAACGCTATGCGAATGATGATGTTTTTTTCCTTCTCTTCTCTCTTTCTTCTCGGGTGTTAACTTTTTTTTTTTGTTGCTTTCTCTTCTAACAACATTTTTCTTTTCGATAAATACCTTTTCATACATCACAAACACACACAAACACCAAACACAGCGTTGAACGTTTGAAAAAATTTTCGCCGAACAAGAGGTGACACGTTTTAAATTTTACGAATTCGTAAAATTTACGAAAAGCAGCAAAATGTTTTTTTCTCTCTCTCTCTCTTCGACTCATCTCTCGCATCTCACATATATCACTTTTATTATTAGTTTCTCCTTTTCTGGACAAATATTTTCACTTTTACAGTAAAAAAAAGTTAAAGTCAAAGTAAAAGCATTCTTCACATTTTGCATTGATACTAATCGTTTTCAACATACTTTCAATAATTGATTAGCGTTTTGTATGTTTTGCTTGATTTAAACTCGTAAATTACGGATATAAATTTGCAGAAAAAAATGAATATTCGCACACTTTTTACAGATAAACTTGAATTGATAAACTCGAGAAGTAGAAAAAACTGAATAAGAGAACAAGTCACAGCGATCGCCGTATCGCGCTTCTACTCGCCTTAATTATCATAATTTCAAAGATCGTAAATTTTTTTTTCTCCGCGAGTATAAAATTTAAATATTTATAATTTTTTTTTCGTTTGATAATAAGGAAATAAGCAAAAAAGGCGAATAAAGAAGAAGACGAGAAAAACGTCGAAACGTTTGACGAATAAATAAATATGAAAAGTATTTAAAATGCAAATGAACGAAATAATGAAAAGCGTGAGTTTGACGAACGCGCAGAGGGCGCCGCGCGCGGCGTGTGTAACGGATGAGCGAAAGAAAAAACAGCGAAACTCCGCCCATTTGTGTGTATCGCGAAAAGGAGAATTTTTTTGACAAAAAGCGAAACGCGAAAAATGTGCCAAACTTTGTTCGCGAATTGAATTCGCCGCAAAACGACGGACGCAACGCGTGAAACGCGAACGGCAACACGGCCGATTGCGGGCAGTTTCACCTTTTCGCTCTTCTCTGCGTTTTTTGGTGCGGTATTCGAACGCGAGCTCCGCTTTAGTTTTCTCTCTGTACGCACCGAATTCTCGCCGAATTTTGAATGGATGCGAAAACGGACGAAACGCGTATTGTTTATCACGTCGACGACGAGGAGACGCCGTATTTGGTTAAATTACCGATACCGGCCAATCGCATAACGTTAGCCGATTTCAAAGCGGTGCTCTCTTTACCGAAACCTAATTACAAGTATTTTTTCAAATCGACGGATTATGATTTCGGCGTCGTTAAAGAAGAGGTGATCGAAGATGACGCGAAGCTTCCGTTGTTCAAAGGACGTGTGGTCGCTTGGCTTGTGTCTGCCGACGGCAGTAATGTCAGCGACGGCAGCAGTTCGCAAGTGACCGAAATTTCGGGTGTGCCTGGCGGCGGTATCGGTTCGCATCATCAACGCCTGCCGCTTATCGGCGACTCGCGACCGGCATCGTTTCACGGTCGCAGCACAGCTGCCCTCAGTGATAATTGCGATTCGGTCACCACATGCACCGAAACCGATTCGATCGTTTCTTCGCGAAAGGGTAAATTGCATTGCAACATTTATCTTTTCTCTCCTCTTTTCACCAAATCATTGTCTTTAATCGCCATTGTCTCCTTCTCGGCCTTTATTAACCACTGAATCCTGCACTTTATCTAAATGCTCTCTTTTTATTCGCTTATTTTTTCAGTCGTCTTATTTTTAATTACGCACGAACTGATTTGAAACTGCTGTTCGCACGAAATAAATTGGCACACCTTTTCGAATCGCTTATCTAAAAATTTTTTATTTTCACGCTTAATTGCTTAAATTTTATCGCAACATTCGCATACAGGTCATCACTATACCAAACATGGTCATAATCACGGCCATCATCATCATCATCACTGTGGATGCGACTCGGTGATGACGAGTGACATTGACACAACTAGTTTTATAGATTCAGAAGAAGATGAAGAGGAGACTACTTCGCGTATATCGACTACCACCGACGAAACATCGGTCAGTCGTATACACGCGTCGCGACACAGGCGTCGACGACGAAGACATCGTATGCCGGCAATGAGTCGCACTTCCTCGATCAGTAGCATTACTGACAGCACTATGTCGCTGAATATAATCACTGTGACATTAAATTTAGATACTGTAAATTTTTTGGGTATTAGTATTGTCGGTCAGTCGAACAAGAACGGCGACGGCGGCATTTATGTTGGCTCAATCATGAAAGGAGGTGCTGTGGCTCTTGACGGCCGTATTGAACCTGGTGATATGATTTTACAAGTAAATGATGTTAATTTCGAAAATATGTCAAATGATGAAGCCGTTCGCGTTTTGCGCGAAGCCGTTCAAAAGCCAGGACCGATTAAATTAGTTGTTGCCAAATGTTGGGATCCGAATCCGAAAGGTTACTTTACTATACCGAGGAGCGAGCCTGTACGGCCAATTGATCCGGGTGCATGGGTCGCTCACACGGAAGCTGCTAGAGGTGACAAATTGAACAAGCAGTGAGAAAATGTTTCATTAATAACGGATAATTTTTTCTGTGCATAGCTTCATCAGATTATCTTTTACGACCGCCATCAGTTAGCACGTTAACCTCTACGAGTTCATCGATAACCAGTTCTCTGCCGGAATCTGAACGACCACTTCCATTAGAAGAAACTCAGTTAACGGTCGAGATGGATATGCTAACGATAGCCAAAGCGATGGCATCTCCTGATTCAGGATTAGATGTGAAAGATAGGATGTGGCTCAAAATTGTTATACCAAATGCATTTTTAGGTATAGTTCTTATGTCTCAGCTCGATACACATCGTTTCTTTCTTAAGGATCCGATGTTGTCGAATGGTTATATAGTCACGTTGTCGGTTTTCAAGATCGACGCGAAGCACGAAAATATGCTGCTCAAATGTTGAAAAATAATTATATTAAGCATACTGTCAACAAGAATTCGTTTTCAGAACAATGTTATTATGTTTTTGGCGAAATGGTTACTTGTATGACTGGAATTAGTAATATGCGAATTGATGGGGAAGTTGAAGGTATCTTAGGGCCATTGCAAACACAAGGATCTCCGTGGCATAGTTCTCGCCATTTACCTAATTATGCGCAGCAGTTTATTCCGTGGGGCAACGAAACAATCAATTACGGAATGTTTGGTGCAGCTACCGGAGCTAGGAGCAATAACAGCTGCGGATCAGGCGACAATCCAATCGGAGAGCGCCTATCTGTGAGTCCAGGTGCGAGCAGCGATCAAATTAGTCAACGCAGCGGTCCTATTCATATATCAACATTTCAACAGCATTTAAACAAAGCACCAATTTCATACGTTCATCAACCACCTTTCGCTCCTCACCCGAACAACGATCAGCAACTGCCTCCCCCAGGAGAAGTGGACGCTGGTCAAGTGATTAGTAATTCGAACAGTTCGGAAAGTAGTGGCCAAAGTAGCCTTAATACACAATCAACTCGTGATACTGCGATAGGTGTAACAGGCATAACGAACACTTCCAACAATCATATAGCAACAAATGCGACCAACGGATGTGCCGAGTTAGATGGAGCTGCGTCTGATATTACCGGAAGTAGACAATCTTTTAGACTTGCGATGGGTAATCCTTGTGAATTCTATGTTGATGTGATGTAATGTTATGTGCTCGATTTATTATTTTCATTTTATTTTTATTTTTAAATCTAACAAAACTTAAACGATTTTTTTAAAGTACTTCTTTACTCTCGCTTTTCTCTCACTTTCAAAAATCTTTTATCTCTTTAATGGCAGCGAATGAAGAGGATGACGAAGATGAAGATCAGCTAATTGTTGAATATCAATATACAGAAAAAGCTATACTTTAGACGTGTGCAACAAGCGATAAACAAGCAAAAAAACATCATGTCTTTTTTGCACAGCCTGTTTTTCTAATCTTGTGCGAATTTGTCACATATCGGCTTGAAAAAAGTCCAGGCTTTCCTCCGGTTTTCTTCTCTCTTCTTCTTCTTCTTCTTCTTCTTCTTCTTCGATTTCTTGTGTGCAATAGGTGAATAAAATGAAGTGACATACAACATAACAAACACACACATTGACGACAACGACATCAACCAAGAGAAGCAGCAGCAACAGAAGCAACAGAATCGTTTTATACGTAGCACTTTTTTTTTAAAGTGAACCCTAGTCGGTCATTTATTTTAGCGTTTTCCATGTTTACAGCTTTTTCGTTCCTTGCTCTTTTAATTTTTTCCCTTTGTGACATTTTCAAATTGCCAATGTTTTTATATATTTTTTTCGCGTAAACAAAGACATACTTTTAAAGTATGAAACATTCAGCTTCAATACCATTAAGTTTTATAAATTGAATACAATTTATTCTCCTTTCCTTTTTTTACTTAATATATACTGATTTTTTTTTTAACGAGGAGCTAATTTTCTTAAAATTTATATAACTCTTATATAAACTATATTTATTTTATAGTACTTCGTTTGCCGTCTTGTTCTTACCATTTTTCCATACTTTGTAAAATACAAAAAAAAGGAAGCGATAATAACAGTAATAAAGAAAATAAAGTGAAGAAAAATTGAACTTCAACAATTGCGCATTTCACTTTTGAATTTATTATTTTTTCAAATTGCTTTTATCATCAGGTACGTGTTTTTCTTTTAAGTGACAAAAAAAACTTATTTTACTTTCATGATAGATAAACGAGTTTTTTTTTAAATTCAAAAAAAAGTGAAAGTGAAATGATTCTTATGAGAATATACGAAAGTAAGTAAGTAAGTAATTAGTGAGGAGAAAACGCGTAATTATTACTTTTTAAGATAAGAATTGCTTCTGTAGACTTTAAAAAAATTAATAGCAACGCATTTGTTTTAGCTACAATTAATTTTCGTTATAATTGATACCCGTATAAAGCGCGTAAAAATTGTTTTTTATCACATATTATTTAGCTTTAATTGACGATTCTTCTCTCTTCTTTTTTTCGCCACTGTCATTTTCACTTTCATTTCTACATTCTGTACGCAGTAATAAACATGTATTAACCTGGAATATCAGTTAAGATACATGTCAGTTGTGATTGCTGTGTAATCATTCGCTTGAAAAGTATATTTAAAAAAGCATTGTGAGATGAACACGCTTGTGTTATAAAAGCAATGTGTGTACGTGAGAGTTAGCAAAAAAACATGAGCATCACTTTTGATTATCACGTTATGGAGTTATGAGTTAGTTTTTTTTCTGCTCTTTCCTCTCTTTCTCGTTTAGTTTTGAAATCATTACACAGCACTGTGCTTATCATTATTTCACTCACTTTCACTCGCTTCTCGCTCTTATGCATGTTTTTAACATTCGTCAATTCTGAGAAAAAAACTTTTTGTAATGCAATATGCAAAAATGACTGCAATAGAAGCAATTTTAAGCATTAATATGAAAACTGTTATTCGAGCGAATCAACAATAAAGCGCAACAGTTTAGTTGTTAAGTTAATTCTCACTTTTGCGACAGTCATACAAACTCTTGAATTATTAAAATTACTATTCTTTACTATCGTCATTATTAATTCATTTAATTCTTTGATTCATTTTAGTTTTACAACTTGTTAGGAAAAAATATTTTATTAACTACTTTATTATAACTCACTTTATTGACTAGTAGTGGCTATAAAGTTTCACTGATGATCATTATTCAGCCAATATAAACCACCATAAATTGCGATCAAATAACAAGCAAAGTACTAACAAAATAAGTTAAAGAACAAGAACCACGAAGAAGAATAAAAAAGTGTTTGCTATGTGTTATGATCGTTAACTTTTATCATCTTCTTGCATACATTACACTTCTACACGCGATCATCTTGCTCGCATTAACTTTTATACACATTCATTGTGTACATACTCCATGTCAAAATTATCTATCTACTTAAGCACTTTTGTAAACGAATCACACAAGTTTCGCATAACAATGAAAATAATTCTCGTTCGCTGTGAAATCAATCAATGTAAAAACTCGCAGCTTTTGCTTTATTAGATTACTTTGAAAACTGCATGGCTGAAATTCTTTATTTATTCGTGTCCAAAAAATCGTTTACTAAATTCGTTTGAATTGAAGATTTTTAGACACAACTATGAAGAATGTTTTAGAAGTTTAAAGCTTGATTTTTAAAATAATTTTATCTAATTTTATCATACGCATTGTTCAATCGCTAATAATTATAATGCAAAAAACTAGAAATGCAAACTATTGTATTTCTTTATTAGATTTTATAATAATATTGCATGTTTATAAATAATTTATTTCAAATAAATGATCAAAAATGCTTGTTTGTTATTATTTGTTTCTTAAATTTTTTGTTTGTACGAAATAGTGTCATATCAAAAGTGTTCTGATTCGGGAGATTTCCGAATTTTAGTTGATCGACTTAAAATATTTGTAATACGCTTATAATCATTAAAAGAAAGAAGATTTGACATTAAAGCACATAAATTTTTTTTCAATATTCCAGAATTCATTCATTTATTCTTGAAATCTCGATTCGGCTTAGCCATCTGCTTTTTTTTGATGAAAAGCAGCTTTGATCGAGCAATTAAGAGAAAAACATCATGAAATGTCAAAACTTACTAATCTAGAAAATAAAATGCTTATTACGGTCAATTTAACGACCGTTCACAATCTTGATTTGAATATTCATAATATTCCGTAAACTCATTGTGGAGTTTTGTTTTGAAAACTAAAAAATTTACATTCATCACCAAAGATCAATGCCTAAATACTTAAAATCGCAATTAAGTTTCGATTTGAGGTCATTCACCCGATATTCAGATGTCAGACAAGGTCGATTGCAAACAATCAATTAATTGCCCGACGAAGTCGCTTTTTCGACAAGGTCAATTGCTCGAAAATTGTTTACCCGGCAATCAGTTGCCCGACAGGATGAATTACAAGAATTTAAATTGTAGTCGATGTCAAAATACTCAATTGTCTGTCGAGAAAAATGACCCCCTACCTACTAAACCAATTGCAAGTGATTGAAAACATGTGAAGCCACTTATTTGGAATATAATTGTTTTCGTCGCTTTAATCGTTGATTGCTTTTTCAAATAAAAACAATTTTCAAAATTATATTTAAAATTACACACGTTAAAAAATGCAAAAAAAATATGTTCAGAACATAAATATCTACATGTCTAAGTAAGCTTTAAAATTGCACTTCATAGTAAATAAATTCGTTCCCCTAAGAAAACACTCGAATTTAAGTTAAAATTAGTTTTCTATTTACTTAAACTGTGAATTAATTAATTTCGTACATTTTCACTTTGATCACAGACATGTATTTGTGTTATTTTTTTCAAGTTTGACTTTACCATCAATTTTTTTAGCATCTAGACGAAAATGCAAGACTAAGAAGTAAATGGAATCAAAGTATTTATTTTGAAAATAGCATACGGTTTCGGAAAATTGTGCGTTCTCTTTGCGATAAAATTGGCTTAACTCGAGAAGAAGCATGGAATAAAAAGCGCAAAGTTTCGTTTTGTGAAAATGAAAAAAGTTTCGCCAAACTTTTAATGCATAGTTACGAATGTTCAGATGTAATGAGCGTTTGAGAGAGAAGAAGAAAGCATCAATAGATTCGCTTTTTTCTCTCCGCTTGACTTTACTACTTTAGCGACGTTACTTTTGCTTCATTCTGCTTCTTTATCGCTCGAAAAGTAGCAACTTTTCGCCGAGTGTTGTTAAGATCATTGAAAATTAACTTCGCGCTGAAGAAAACGCGAAAAGAGAGACACGCACAAATAGAAATTATACACTCGATTTGAAATTCGTGTCGCTTCTTTTTGCATACTAATTGCTATTTTACATAGTACGAGCCGTTTTAAATTACTTTTGTTTATTGCATTTAAGTTGAAAATTCTAAAATCAAATTAATTAAACGTGCGGAAAGAGTGAAATTAGTCGTTCTTTTCTTGAAAATTTTTCAAAATTTTCTTGCTTTTCAACTTTTAATCGCCGTGTCGCGCTGATATTAAACGCTCATTAATTTTTCTTTCTCAAAAATTTACTTCCACTTCAAAAAGATATCAACTTTCTCTCATAAGTTTTTCAATTAAACTATTTTTTTACACTTGAAAACTTTCATCGTGAAAGTTGTATTTAAAAATAAAACTTTTAATGACTTCGAAAACAAATCGGCTTTTTGTCGCATAAGTACAGACCTCAATTTAAGAATTGAAATTATTTCCAAAGCGTCAAAGCAGTTTTCTTCTCAAGTTAATCAATATAACAGCAATCAAATGCATTTATTTTATAAGGGCTTTAATGGCAATAAAATGTAAATTACGGTTAGCCCGTAGGAAATAAATGCATTCAATTACTTTTTTAAACTTATAATTGTAAAAATTCGCTTGTGGTTTCTTTTTATTGATTTTGCATTTTTTCAAATTTTTCATCTCATTTCATCTTAAATTCGGTTTATGGCGAATATTTGAGCGATGAATTATACGAAGGCGATGAAAAGAGACTTTCAAACTGCTTTCTACAAGCATCGACATAAGTTGCACAATAAAATTACGTGAAAATATAATTTGCATACACTTTTTTTCATGTAATGTATTTCGCTAGGTATTTACTTTGTGAAGATGCGTGAAATTTAATAAAGATGTGCTCGCTTTCGAAATAAAAAGCAAAGCCTTGATGCTCACAGTTCTTTATTTTATCAATAAAAATTTTGAAATTCAATTCACTGCAATCTCTTTTCTTTTCTTTGTACGTTTTCGAAAATTTTTTAATCTTCTGTTTCAACTCTAATATGTGGTACAAGCTTATAAAACGTACGTAAGTGAATTTGCAATTTCAAAGCTAGCGATATTAAGTTTCACGTTAATTTAATTTATATTTAAGCAAATACATTGAGTAAATTTCGTGTTCAGCAAAGCTGAAATTGAAATAATCTTTTTTTTTCTTTTGCGAACCTTTTTAATAAGCTTTGAGAACTTAAAATTTCATAATAGACAATATGTATTCGATGGCATTAAGTTTAAGCAGCAAATCTTAATTTTGTTGTCAAATCCTTAGAATAAATTTTAAGATTATTTTTCCTTCTTACTTAATATTCATATCTTAGTCTTCCAGCGTCAAATAAACTCGAAATCATAAGATTAATTGAATTATCAAATAATTTAAACACTGTTCAAGCCAAAACAAATAATCGTTTATTAGTTTTAAAATGCTTAACTTATTCATTTAAGTTTTTATGTAAGAAAAGGATTTAGAGAATTTAATCACTCAATTATTTTTTAAATTTAAATATAACACATATCTTTATCCTAGTGAGTTAGTTTTTTGGAAATTCTTTTGAAATACACGAGTGTAAAAATGATTTTTTCAATTATTTTATAATTTGAAATTCTCTACTTCTTATCTATTTAAAAAAATACGTCAATTAATACTTAAAAGTATCTTCTTGATTGAATAATACAGACAATTTTTATTTGAATGTTTAAAAAACTTATGATAGAACTTTTCTACATTTAATAATTTAGAGGTAATTGTTTTAAATTTAAAATTTGCTATTTTTTACCAAACAAATCAAGTTGAAACTTTTTACAAAGCAAATGAATTGATCAAGTTTCGCAAAGTTTTCAACTGTAAGATCAAATGTAAGCAAAACTTGAAATAATACAGAGACAAATTTTGTAAGCAAAAATAAACTCGTTTTAAGTTGATTCAGTATCAACAAAATTTTCATGATTATGATAAAGCTTGAATTGTCCAACATGATTTCGTTCAACGTTTAAATCCTCTTAAGTATGGCTATTTGCTTTTTTTGCTTCATTATAATCATCAAAATTGATTGTCACGAAAATTTATGCAACGCTTCATTTTCATGAAATTCCAAAAATTCGAAACCAGCTCTTATCAAAATTAGTCTTTTGTTTTTTGCTCATGTTGCGTGAGATTCTGCAATTCAATTTCTGAAACATCTAGATTAACTTAGACTCGATTAAATTTGATAACCACAAAAAACTTTTTTTGTCTATCTCAAGTCTTTAAAAGAATCAATAATTATAGATTGCATCTAAAGCGTAATGATCGCTTCTTTGCTCAATTAAATCAATTTTATTTTTAAATGAGTTTATAGACTTTTCTATTTGTTTGGTTAGATTATAAACTTCGATCATTTAAAATCTTTGTGGCTTTCTCAAGCTCAAAAAATAAATTCATGACTTTTTAAAAGCAATTTGTCACTAAAAAATGTTTTTTTATTATTTTAATGATGTTTAAAACCAATTCGTTTTTGGACCACTTTTTTAATATTACATAACTTCTAGAGCGAAAATTCAATTAATTTTCAACTTTATAATTATTTTTTATTTTTGTCCAATGAACTAGTTATTGTTCTAAAATATGTTAACTTAATTAATGAAGATATGACTGTTTTTAATTTGAAGCAAAGTTTATATTCTGCCTCGACATAATATAATAATTTGATTTTGAAAAAAAGTTTTAGTGTTCATTTTGGGACACTATGTACGCTCAAAAACCTCCATTTATTTCAAAAAGCATTTTACACTTATTGTTACGCTCTGTATTATAGACTCTTTTCTTCGATTACAACTCAAAATGATAAATTGCTAAAATCTCATTTTCGTTCGAAAGAAATAAATACACAATTCGCTTTTATCAATGACTGCGAGCAGAAAATTTATTAACGAAAAAGAAAGTAAAATATTGAATACGTGTATTAAATGAAGAAATGTAGACAGTTTCGGTCTTAAAATTAATTTCATAACTCGCAAAACAAACGTTTGAAGTATTTTCTCTCTCTTCTAAACACTTTTTTCCACATCCCTCCTTTTTCTGGTTCTCCATCTTCGTCACCATCTCTCTCTCTCTCTCTCTCTGTTTCTTACTCTGTTTTCTCTCTTTTTTCTCTCTCTTTTCTCTCTCTCTCTTTCTCCTTCATCATTATTTTTTCTTTCGCCGTTTTTCGTCTCTTGTCACACACAAAACTCGAAGCGTTCAATAAAAATTTCTAATATAATACTTTTTCAACCGTGACTTATATAACTAAACCATTCTTCTCTTTACAACGATTTTGACTTTTGCCATCTCGTTTCTTTCGCTAGCTCTCCATCGCTTGCTTTCATATTTCTGATCGATAGTTTTTAACTTCTTTTTCAAAAGAGAAAATCTAACAAATCTTCTTACACTTTTGTAAAGTGAGAAAGAAAGTGAGCCCACGATTACTGCGAGCGAAAAATCAAACGAAACTCATGACAAACACAAATCTTTACTCGTGTGAAAGTGAAAGGACGAACAAAATTCTGTTTACTCGCTTTACTCTATAATTTTATCTCATTTATCGTTTACTTTTCTTCTTTTGAAACATGGTTTTTAATGTGCAAAAATGAGTAAAAATGTTTTTTCGTGTGATAAGAAAAGGTACGTGAAGCGTAACGCGTGAAAAGAAATGCGAACATAATTCAATAAATCAAAGTTTTTCTTGTTTTTTTTTCCTACGTATTGTTGCTGTTCTTAGCAGTAAATGCTGATTGATGCGTTACACTATCGTGATTGTCAAATAATATTATTTGTCGCTGATTAAATACCTTGTTCAGAAAACGGACCTTTGCGCGCGCAATGCGCACTTCTTCGTAAAGTGGTCGCGTGTGTGTGCGTTATATAGCGATTACATATATATATACATAAATATATTTTTCGCCTATGTTTTAAAAGGGGCGAAGAAACGAAAAACGTTCACAAATAAGTTTGTGCTATTGTTGTTACGAAGTGTGTTTTATGTTTGCGCTCATTATTTTGTCTTCTCTTCAAAAGTACTTTCATCGAGCTTTTTGCTTTCGATTGTATTGTTGAAAACTTTGTTTAATCATAAAAATTTACTCTCAAGTTTTTTTTTCCTAATTAAAACAGAATTATGAATTTATCTCCCGTTAATGGTAAAACTTTTATTCCAATTTGCCATTTTTATAATTTTCTGTTCGTTTTATTTCAATTAAGCATTTGTTTGCTTTGAGTAAATGATTGATGGTAAGTTGCTTTTAAGGGGCAAAAAGTTGGTCAAAAGTATCAATTTTCGCTTTTTTGTGAGTATAGCATTTCAAAAGTGAAAATTGAGTGCACGATACTGAAATATGATTCTCTTCTTTCTCTTTTCAGACATTTCTCGGAGGCGAATGTATCGAAGCTGAAAAGATAAGTTAAGGAGAAACTTTTTGGCAGTACAAAACTTTGTCGATTTTTTTTCGATTGCGAATGTAAACGCAACAGAAGAGAGCATAGGCATACGCCATTGTACGAGCTGCATTCAATTCACGTAGATCTAGTTAATTTTCATCATTTTTCGGCGTTTATTTGTGTCAAGAAAATAGAAACACAGCGAAAATCGACTCAATTTGTTGTCACATTTATGGAATTGTAACTTCTTTGAGATGAAGACAAGGTAAATATTGATTTTTGACTTGTTCACTAATGCTTTCGGTTATCTTTAAAACGTTTTTTAAATAAATTTTGTGATAGCAATTATGAATAATCCAAATAATAAAAATTTCATTTTGTTTGCACATAGAGATGAAAGTGATCCTAATGTAATCTTTAACTCATGCGTTTTTCACATGGACTTAAAAGCTTTTCACTTTAAGCAAAATTCTTTAGATTTAAAATGCTCAAGTATTATTTAATAATTTCGTTCATGGACTTAAATTTAAAGTACTAAATCAATTTGATTTTAAACATTCAAAATTTTATTATAATTTTTTAATTTTTTATTTCTATTTTTTTTAAAGTTTAAATCAATTTTTAAACAAGAAAAATTTCAAAATTCATATAAGCACGACTAAAAAATTGATTTTTCACTCACTAAAAGCAAAAGGGAAATGAATTCGCAACGTTTTTCTATTCAAGTTTTTCCGAATACTATAAACTGCGAGAAAATTTTTTTGCTAAACTGAAAGAACATGTTATTTTCAATAGAAAATTAAGTTAAAATTATCGATCGATCGAATCGTTTACTGCAAGTCTTGTAAATTGAATTTTTTCCATAATCTTTTTCGCTTTTCTTGTACAGTTCGCCTAAAAATTTATTCAATTTTTTTAACGAACTGATTGCTCGCACAAAAATAACAGTCGAAATTGAAATCGATTTGTTTATTGATTTAACATTTACTTTTTAAAAGCATTGCGAACCTTTTTTGACGTTTGATTTTGAATTGAAACCTTTTTTCTCCGAACCCATTTCTTACAGTAAATCGACTATTGATTGAAGCATTGGTTAGGTTTGAGTGTCACATTGATTGTTATTTTGTGCGGCTTTCCGGATTTTCGATGAAACCCTGCGTTTTCAGGCTCAAGTCATCATTCGCTCAAAACTTTTTTTCTTCTTCACTATGATTTCCAACTAAAATTTGCTTTGTTTAATGTTTATCTCACTCAACTTTTTTCGAACGCATTTCACTCAATTTTATCGCTTTAAAAAAGCGGATTAAAACTTGCGTTTAAAAAGCTTTTTCAAAAAAAATTAGCGAATTGAAAAGTTTGCACACAACTTTAAGAAGTAAAATAAGTTTTGCTGCTTTCATTTCTTACACAAATACAAAAACGCGAGTTTATTTTCGTATAGTTTAAGTCATGAAATATTGTATCGTTTTCAAACGCATCCATTTTTTATTCGAGTCGAAGATCATTGTGGAAGCAAAAAGAAAGCGGCGGTATAATGTTTCGAGCCATTAGTTTTTTCTCGAAAACCTTCATAGAAAAATGAAAAATCTTAGCAAAGTATATGCAATCATAATTTACGGCACTTTTTAGAAAATAATCTTTTCTTTTGTGTATTTCTTCCATTTTTGGTTGAAAAAGTTGGCCATTTATTGTTTTTTAGTTTTTCTTTTCGCACTTTTTGCTCAGCTTCGAAGCCTTTCAGTGTTTTATTTGCGCAAAATTTTTACTTCGCTTATATCTACACGTAGTGATCATTATTTGTTTGTTTGTATCTCTAAATTGACGAATTAAACTCGAGAGCTTTAAGCTAATTTTTTTCGCTCTCGTTACAATTGAAACATATTGAATTTCTCATGTGTTGTGATAGTCTCCTTATTGAAATCGAACTTATGAATAAATAAGCGGCAGCAGCGGCAGAAGCAGCGAGCGATCGATTCAATAAAATGTGATTAAAGAATATTAATGTTCAGCAAACACTATGAATTTAGAGAGTAGAGAGAAAGAGATAGCTGCTCTAGCAAATGAGAAAATATTTTTTCTGTTTTGTTGGCTGCTGCAATATAGACACCTAATAAATTAATCCTCGTTGAATGCTTTACGTGACAATTCGCTTCAAGTGCATTAATCTTTACTTTTTTATACTGTTACATAAATTATTCTTACGTTCTTAGTTTTGCTTTGATCTTCTTTTTCGCAGTGATTGAAAACATAATACACGCATTTAATATATAACATGAACGCTGCAACGAAAAACTAAAAGAGCAAATAAGTAAAGTAGATTATTAAATTTGAGCGAAGAGAAGTTTTTTATTTCGCTCTTCGCTTCAACTGATTTCATTTTTACTCCACTTTTTGCATTCATAACAAACTAATCGAAATCATTTTTCAGCTTGTATTTGTTCGGATAGCAATTAAAAGCGATGAACAATTCCGGAGTTTACAACTACAGCAATTCTGGCGGCGGTCGGGATTTGCACACGTCGAATGAGCGAATGAATCAGCGCGAGAATTTCGGAGGCGAGCAAATGCGCGCCGAAGATTTAGTCGCTACTGGAGAGTTAATTAGCTTCAATAATCCGGCAAATTCTGTGATAGAAACGAAACGGCCGAACTCGGCGATTTGCCTTTCAAATGGAACACATGTACTTTCGTCGTCGACATCGTCGTATTTCACGAGCAGCGGTAATGAACTGAAGCCGAAGCCAAGACCGAAAGCGGCATCGCTTACGCTCGACATCACGTCATATAGCAAAATCTACGATTCTTTAAGTTGTAAGTAAAATGCTTGTGTTCGCTTCACTTTACTCGCGTTTCTTCTCCTTTTTCTTCTTCTTCTCGCTTTGATTTTATTCTTCTTTTCTTTTCATTTGCTTTTTTTTTGCCGAAATATAAATCGTTTTTGTCTTTTCGCACTTTTCATTGAAACATGTCACGTATAAAATGTATAAGTAAACGAGTGATTTGTGCTAAACACAGCCAGCTATGAAATAAGCTATTTTTTGGAACTAAACTAGTAAATTAAATATACATAAGAAAACTATTTTGCATTCGCTCGATGTTTTATATTTATTTTCAATTTTATTTTTCAGTCAAAAAAGGTTGTTTCACCTTTTACAGCTGAAAAATCTGAAAATTCTGACTGCACCTTTCAGATACAGTGATAGATACGAGTTATCAAAGTAATATTTTGTAAGCTAATTTGTTTCGAACTGTATTTTGAATTAAAATGAATTTTTTTAGCGAGAGCTTCGCTTATTTAAAAATTTTTATCTTTCTTTATTCTCATTTATTTATTTGCGAATTTATTTTGAATTTGAATCGACTTCTTTCTCACTCTTTGCAGTTTTACATTTTATTCGCGTCAAAGTTTTATTAATCTTATTAAAAATAAAAAAAATTTTCACGAAACGCTTTGAAGCAAAATTTAATTTCTGAGAAAATCGATTTGTTGACAGCCTATAAAATATAATGAAATACAGCAACAAAATTTGTCTTAATTTAATTTTCAACTTTTCAATTAATAAGTTTTTCCATTCAAGTAGAATATTATCATCTCGGAAAATAAACGAATTTTGTCAATGATTTCATTTATTATAATTTTTGCTTGTTAGCAAATAATTAAGCTTCTTTGATAAAGCGAAATAGTTTCATAATTAAAAAATGAACTTTTAAAAAGCTTTTCAGTAAGAATCATAATTCATATTCGAAAAATCTTTTCCTTAAGTGTGTTCTCTTTTAATTTCTTGATTTTTATTAAATATTTTTGTTGAAAACTTGGTTATTAAAATTTTAAAACTTTAGGTAATGAAACGAAGCACGCGTCAAATCTAACTACTCCGCGAGTGAATTCAGCGCCGAAGTATGGCGATTTATTGCTGAACGATTCCATGAAACCTCCCCGTCCGCCAGCACCAATAATTCATATTTCTGAGAATCCGATGCACGACGCTAACTCTTATCCGAATGCGTGGCCTGAAAGTCAAAAAATGAATTATAGCGGTTACAATAACATTTCGCCGAGTGACGAGAAAGTACCGAAAACGCAATCAATCAATGAAATGCAACGCTGTAATCGATTGTTCAGTCTCGGGCCTACACTTCACATACAACTTCCGCATCCGTCTTCCGTCGGTCTGTGCGATTGGAAGCATCGCACGCCGTTAGAACGAAAATTATTTATAACGCTTCTTGTATTTATCTTAGTGTTCGTTTTCACAATAATCGCACTTTCACATTTTAACAATCGCGGTAAGTGTGTTGAATTGACTGATTCTATGCGAAACAAAAATGCAATTTACTTAAGCGTATAAATCATTCATTGATTGTGCCGATGCTGTGAATTTAAAATTTAGCAAAAATATACAAACAAAGTGTACAAAATCGTGAGCGCCTTTTACATATAAATTGAAAATCATAAAATGCGTGTCGGCAAAATTTGATTCTTCGCGACATTTTCGCAGAAAATTTGAATTTTGTTTCACAAGAGTGAAGCTTAATATGCACTGAAAATAATTTTTTTATTTCGCTTTTTTCACAACTTGCGATAAAAAATTGAATTTAAACAGAAATACGATTCTTGAATACGCAATATCGCTTAGTTTATTTTTACTGTCACAACACTGCGATGCTTTTAAGTTGATTTTTAAACTTTCTTTGACACATGATAAGAAATGAACTATAGAGCAATGAATCGCTAAATTATGACCAAAAAAACTTTCTCACAAATTTTGAGTCTTGTCAATTCAATGAACTACAAAAATTCTCAGGTTTTCGGTTACAAGCATCAATGGTTTTCCTTTATTAGCCGTGGTTGCGCATGAAAAGCATCGAATAACTAATTTAGATAGTGTAATATGAATTAGCTCGAGAAGCGATCGCGTAACATTTTGAACCATTGAAACACGAGCTATTGATCACTTTTTGCTTAACATTGTGTAAAACGATAGCGATACTCGTAAAAAAATTCTGAATAGTAAATTTCAGCTGATAATACGAGCGCATAAATCAATTTTCTAGGCATAAATATAATATACATTCATCCATAGAGTTCGTTAAACTTGTCATTTTAATTACGCGCTTCGTTCTATGAAAAGATGCTCTGAATGGAAAAGCTGTCTTCTTCAAAAACTTAATTTACTCGTGACTGCGATTCAATTAAAGCGAAAAATTATGCTCAAAATAGGTGAAAAATTTTTATCGTTCGCTACTCTTAACGCAATTATATATAGAAGTGCTTCTTCTTTTAATTAAAATTCTTTTGACACATAAGCGAAACTCATTTTCACAGTTTCTAATTAGCGAAAAATTTCATTTCACACTATTGCTTTACGATCGATTCAATTTGCGTATGTAAATGCTGATGTCAGCTAACTTAAACAAATTCCCAATTTACCAATTATGTAAAATTCAGTAAATTTCTAAACAAGCTTGTTCATCGATTTAATTTTGCACAAACTAAACAGTTTAATTCACGAAAATAAAACGAATCTCTTAAATTTTGCAGATCATTTTTATTTTTGTGAGTTTTCAAAATTTTGCTTACGTAAAACTCATTAAACGAAATTTGTGACAGTTGAGAAAAATTTTACTCTTTCAAAAATTTTCTATGCATTTACGTTATTCATTAAAAGTTTTAGACATTCGCCATTTTCTAGTTTTACGCTATGTAGTAAACAAAATTCGTACTTTTACGCAAATCATTAAATTCGCATTAAAGCCAACAAATGGAAAACGCGACGCATTTTTTTCTTCGTTTCGTTCCTTTCAATTTTCAAACAAATTAGTTTCCATTGAGAAAAGTACAAAATAATTGCGATTTCTTTGTTTTTACTCACTACGAATCGTCTACGAGAGTTTAGGTTGCACTTGTGCCTGCGATAATTATGAAGTTCGATTCGAAAAGTTTGTTTTAATACTTTGGACAAAAATTCTTTTTACCATTTCAAAACGATCATTAATAAAATCATTAAAAATTTTTGAAAATTTATTTTTAATTTTTAAACAGCAAACTTTAAAAAGCTCTGCAAACAAGATCGAGTGGAAAGAGTATCGATCAAGCGTAGGCTTAAGATTTGCTAACAAAAAGTCAAACAAAAGCCTAAACAAATGAAGCTTTCATTTTATTGATTCGTAAAATTCAAGCTTATCCTCATCAGCTTTCTAACACTTTCAAGCGCATTTGCGTCGCATTTGCGTATTTTTTTCAATTGCTCTTTACGCGCTCATTTCTTTTCATTGTTGAACAAATAGTTTTCACTATTTTCTTTTAAATCTTTTTTCGAGAGTAAGCTTTTAAAAAAGGCGAAACGATTTTGTCAACTTTAACAACGATAAAAAAATTGTAAAATTTTTATTTCGTTTTTCGAAAAGAATCAACTTAAAGCTAA
>NCKU01001120.1:0-28791 GCA_003675995.1 Dinothrombium tinctorium | reverse complement strand
ATTAAAACACTTTTTTATGAATGCCAAAAGTTAAACTATAATATTAGAATGCTTGATTCGTTTAATTTTTAGAGCATTACCATGCTTTGTAATTGAGTATGGACAGAGTTGTTTTTTATGCATAAGTACATCAGTAAAGCTGAACATTTTAGAGTTTGAGACAAGGAAAATTGGCAATTTCGGAAAGATTAGGCATGTTTATATATTAGTAGGTATTATATTTCCGAAACGAAAAAAAAAAATATTTTCATAAATTTCAAGAATTGGTATGGTATAAAACTGCTTTTAATTTAATGTTTACAACAATTACAAACTTGAAATTTGATACTAAATACGGTTTACAAAAAGAATGAATTATGAATGTAGGTAAATGATGAATTCTCTCAACAATTTGAGTATTGAGATATTCTATTATATTTGAAGATTGTCAGTTCTGTACCTTGATTATCAAAGCGGTTTCAATTACTTTTCCTCAATAAAATTTGAAAATGAGCGTTTAATTACCAATATACACAAAAATTAACACTACAATAACTGAAGACTAGTATTACTATTCGAACGGCAGAAGCCGCCAACATTATTCATAAATTAAATCTGTGTATTTGTCGAATAAACTTAGACAATAGTTTTTGTTTCTAGATTTTAGACCCAAATACAATCCGTTCTCATCGATCAAAAACTCGCCGGAGTCTGAAGAGATCGGAGTGCTCGCCCTCAAATTATAGGAACCATCACTGGAACTTGGACTGCAAACACCACTATCGTCGCAAGCATTATTTGGTGAAACTCGATTTCTGTTGAAGTAAAAAGTAACGTAGTCTTCAGTTGTTTCAGAGGCATTTGCTGATTGTCCTGTGCGAAATGTTCTTGGGGGCACTTTGACGTTTAATATGTTTACGTTCGCCTCCTTTAAATCTTTGGTATCCGATCGGCCCTCTTTAGTCACATTCGTATCACTTCTTTCATCTGAAGAGCTCATTAAGCCAAGACTCGATCGTCTTCCGCTAAGGGCTTCATCCTTTAGGGCGCATGCTGCAGTCTCATCGTGACTTGAGCTTCTAATTCGCCGCGACCCATTTATCGAGTCAATCGCATGTAATTTCTTCAGCGACTTGCGAAGTTTGAAACCCTTGTGTAGACTATGATTTAATGATTCCGATTTATTTCTATCGTGTTTACGTCTTTCCAAGTACTCCGGTGCTGAAAGCGTGCGTTTTCCTGAACTGTGGATATTTTCTTCTTGGCTACTTTGTCCTAATTCTAGAACAATTTGCTTGGCATGAGATGGAATAACTGCATTGTAATTTTCGAGAATAACCCTTTTCAGCTGCAAACACCATTCTCGTTTCTGATCCAAATTGCGAGCTTGAAAGGTGTATTGAACTCGAGGATTGTCAAATGGGATTGTGTGAAAGCAGAGAGGTTCACCTTTTATGCTTTCGATTAGCATTAAATTAGAACACTAAAATTAAAAATATGTTAAGAAGCATTAGTTTAATTACTCGATATGGAGAAGATAATTTTAATTACCAAAATGTGCGTCTTGTAATTCAGCATTCCTTCCTTCTTTTTCGCGATCAAAAGCATCTTTTCGAAAAGAAAAAGGTGACGAAATGCTTTTGCTCCGAACATTCGGAATGCACCTTCTGCCATCAACTCGCCGTACGTAGTCAAATCTTGCCCCTGGTTGGGTGAATGACAATTTAGTAAGACTAAAAATCAAAAGACCTTACCTCCCATCCATAGAGCAAACTCTGGATTTCTTGAACCCGAACGGCGTGTTCATGCTTTCTTTTCATGTTATTTATATGACAAGCGATGTTTGTCATCACTGACAACGCATTCTTAATGTCTTCATATCCCTCACTTTCTTTATCCGTGTTCTTCACTATATTCTGTGACCAAGTAGCGAATTATTATCTCAAAAGAAAGAAGTTTAAATGTACCTGAAGAAGTAGATGATATTTGAGAATACGTTGCACGGGTTTAAGCAAATAGGAACCCAATGGAAGACTTTGTTTCAATGTCAGTTGCCTTTCTTTAAACATTTCGGCTGTTTCTTTGATTCGCATCAGATCCGTTATCAATGAGACAGTTCTAAAGTGAATACATTCATTATATTGACTTACTTTTTACGTTGTTTTCTAAATACCTTGGGTAATTTGTGCAATATTGCGTGTACACGTCGAATCCTTCAGCTCTTTTCACGAAGCATTTTGCAATACCGACAGGTTCTAAGTCCTGTTTTTCTAATTCACTCAAAAAGCTCGAATTAAATTCGTATATATCTTCGATATTTCCAAATAAATTAAGAATTTGTTCAGTAGTTAACGATCGCTTGTTATCTTCTGACGCTGAGGAGCTTGCATTACTCATATAAACAAGGTATCCCTGTTTAAAGAAGAGAAAACAATCAAGTTTAGTGTCAATAGTAATCATGAAATTAGAGATTTGCATTCAACCCCAATTAGAATACTTAAACAGAAAGGAAGAAATGTTTCAAGTGAATGGTCAAGTTTTTAAAAGTGAACTTTTATCTTTCATTAAGAGAACTTGAATTCAAAGCTTTAGTCTCGCGTTTCCTCGTCAAAGAAGGTGAGAGGAGAGAAAAAAGGTGATTCGCAAAAGTGAGTGGAATAGAGTTCAGATTCTATGGCTCCTCCTCGATCAGATCAGTTCGCTGATGAGGCGCTAAAAAATCGATGGCCAAATTAAATAAATACAATAGAAATAAATCATAAGTGAAGCGCTCGTAGATGAAATAAGTAGCTGTCATTTCAATAAATGAGATAAAACGCGGAAGTGTGACCATTGTTGACGAAGTAATCCTTCGCTTTCTTTTGAAGAATCCTCTGTTCGACTTGCACAAAAAATTGTTTTGGATAAAGCACAAAACGAAAATGAAGGCGCAATTTAAACCAGTTTCTATTGAGTTTGGGATTTAAACCAAAGTAATAACTAGTATATTGACCCTTTCTGTCGAAATTTCGACATTTTCGTTCTTGTTGAAGTTATTAATGAGGCGAAAAATCTCGCCAAATTCTTTTTGCAAAAAAGTGAGTTTTTTCTTCATACGCAAAGAGTAAGTTTCAATTTCTTCGTCTGCATTATTCAAGCGTCAAAAACGCTTCCGCAAGTGATTGATACAACTTTTACATCTCTTCACAAAAGAAGATGATGTTCGCAAAGATAAGTGAGTGCTCATCAACTCTATTCGCTTGTCTTTATGAAATCCTGTTTTTTGATTTCGACGTTTTACCGCAAAAAACGATTAAGAAAAAACTTGATATCGATGCAATTGAGAAATTTTAAATATTGCTGCGCTGCTCTCTTCGAAATCGATACAAAATTCAATCGTATGTGGTCTAACTTTGCCATGGCTAAAAAAATTCAAAATTTTGGTTAGAAAAGCACACTTCAATGATTCGCTTTTTTTTAGCTCCAACGCTTGATGCATTCATTCATTTTCGTTAGTGAAGCCGCTTTCAAAATGTTCAAAACACGAGTAATTAAAGTTTCTTGCTTTTAAAATCGGCTCTTCTAAGCTTTTTGCAATGAACGACTTTTATCATTTATCTTCTTAAACTAATGTTAGGTTTCAATACTTTTGACACGCGATTTCATCACAAAAAACATATCGGCAGCCATCAAATATTTTTGTTTCATTTTGTTTGAATGACAATCGATCGAAAAAACGCATTGAATGTTGCCTAAAAACACGTGCTTCGAACAGAAAGCGCCTAATTGAAACAATTAAGTAGTTCAATATGTTTTTTTATGACAACAGCCCTATGATCGCATTTGTAATTACGCTTTCGAAGACATGTGGCAATGACCTCAAGAATGCATCTTCAACATTTTAAAGTTGACAAAAGAACAAAGGAATTTCACAATAATATATGACCGGCGAGATTATCAATTTTTTCATCGTTTTCATTTGATTTCTTCATATGTCAGCTTTATGTTGCGCAATAATTGTTTGGTAGCTGGATGTGATGTCTCGATCCTATACACGCAGTCGAGGTATGAAATATACTGCTTCGTGGAGTCAGATGGTGAGAGATTGGAATACATCCAAAGTGCATAGTTTTGACAGCAAATTATAGAGAGCAATTTTCGCGATAAAATTAATGCTTTTCAAAATGGAAAGTTTTGGAATTCAAGAGGCTGTTTTGCATACCGTCGCAATGTTGACATCCGATTTTGAACATTTGTTTTAGACATTTCGCTCAGTGGTAAAAATTAAACGATTTCTTGAAAATATCTTCCAAAATGTGCGAAAGGATGCAAAGGTACTGCAATATTCGCGATGTTCAAATTTGAATAAATCAAAATATAATCAGTGTCAGAAAGCGATTTGAATAAGATTGTGAAAACGCAAAAGCAAATAACGATGATAAAGCGAAATTTATGGAAACATAAATGTTAACGATGTTAACGAAATTACCTCAATAATCTGACGAAGGTCCTCGACGTATGTTCTTTCGGTTTCGACAATTTCAATGATGACACGTTCGATATGACTTAAATTTGGGTCCCAATATTTCGGTACGTTTTTAAAGTTAGGCACATCTTTATGTTCCAATTGCTGGTTGATTTTACATGGTGAGCATGTAATGGACGATTTTGTACTCGATGCTTCGTCTGATGATGTGTTTGATGTGTGAAGTCCAGGAGATCCTGATGAAGAGCTGCTGCAAATTTCTTCTTTTGATTTAACAACACTTAAACACGAATTTGATAAATTATTTTTTGCTGCGTTTGCCGTTTTCGTCTTTTTCATCGATTCCGACGACGACAAAACAGATTCGGAGGTATTTTGCACTGGCGATGAACGTGAGGGCAAACACGATTCGTCTTCATCATCAGTATCGACGCAAGCATCTGTGAGAAAAAAATTAACAACTTTAATTGAAAAATATTAATCAACTTTAAAAAGTTGATTTGTGTATGTTTGTAACTCGATGCTACTGAAAATTCGCAAAGCGTTAGAAACACACTAACATAAACTACTCACTACGACCTACTCGCTGCTTCTGTGCTCGAAATCAATTAATCAAAGTTTGAATAACGCAATTCGTGATTAAATTTATATTTAATTTACGGCGCAAAGAAAGAAAGAAGCAAAAACCGAACATGTTTCGAACTCGGATATACTATTGATACTAACCTGCGTCATTCAGACTTTCTATACTTGCTAAATACGACTTCTTGTCCACGTCTGAAAGTCCTGTTCCATTTAGAAAGAAAACAATGTGTGATCCAAAGTTGCCATACTCATCGGAAGTTCAACTTACCAAGACTTCCATTCCTGCTGAGCGATGAACACGAGCTGCTGCTAGTCGATGAGATTGATGAAATGCTCAATGGCCTTTTCTTTTCTTTTTCTATTTTGCAATTGTAACGGAAGCTTTTGTTATAAGAGAATAATGATGAGGAGGAAGACAATGAACTTGTTGATGAATACGATGGCTGAGACTCGGAAGGATTATGGCAGTAATTAAGCTTACTAATACAATCAACTTTAGTGTCTTCACCGTTGCTGTTAACCACAACAGTGTCAAAGCAATCGTCGTTCGACATACGAGACATGTTAATTGCACTTGATGCTGTCGTAGATGAGCTACCCTTGGCGTCTGCTGTTAAGCATTCATTAGATGCTTGATCATCGAACGCACAATTTTCTTCGGACGTTTTAAGATTATGGTTCGAAGCATTTGGAGGAAGATCGGTCGAAGGATCTATTAAAACGAAAAGTAAACAATTCTCGTTAGATTTTGGTTGTTACGAATAACATGAAGAGAGCGAAAGAGAAAGCTTCATTCATTAATTCAATGGCTTCTGGAGTAATTAAAATGAAAAAGCTGAAAATGATTCGAATCAGTCGCGCTGTAATCGAAAAGTAAATTGAATATTTTATTGTTCTCTAACCCAGTGGTACGTTTCTCATCGATTGTATGCTCAATGGAGTGTATTTACCGAAATGGTGTGAAGTGCCCACTCTCTTAATAAGTTCGACAAAAACGCAGCAACCGTTTTTCTTCGTTTCTTATGCAATCAATTCTTATGCGATCAATTGAAAATTTCAGTGCTCAATGATAAGCGCAGAGAATGCAGACAAAACGCAATTGCACACTCTTACCTGCACAGCAACGATCAGCACATTGTTCGCTATTCACACGAAGTAGTTGCGAATTAATGAATGGCAAGCGTCGAAACTTTGCTCGATCACGAAACAAGTGAGTGCAATAAAACTGAAAATAACTATGATTTGTAAATTAAAGAGGAACCTTTCAAATAAGTCATATAAAGCTTGAGCTTGGCTGAAAGCGGCACTTGCTTTTCTCTTATATTAATGCTGTAAAAATGTATTTCGAAAGAAAACTGTAAATCGTAAATCTGCTTGAAGAAGCGAGAAAAAACTCCACTTCTTTAGCTTCTTGTAATTCAACTTGGATTCAACTTTAATTCAACTTTATTTCGAATCTCCGCACTATTAATAAACGATTCGACGACACTCGGCTCTACCTGTGATCCACAGACGATTCAAGTTAATTTATTTCAAGCTTCATCTTGGTAGACAAGCGCCAAACACACGCAATTTTTCTAAGTATAGCATTCGCTGCTCACATCTTACATCTAAATGACTGAAAATGTGGACTCACTGTTGGCTGAAGCGTTTCGCGACTATTACACAGCAAGCACTGCAATGTCTTGAATGAGCATCACTAATGAATGGTAAATGTTTAAATAAATAGGCGATACTCGATGCCATTTCGCGATACTTGGAAGCTAAAGAGTGTTTTTTGACAATTGCATAAAAAATGCATCGTAAATAGTGAAATTCGACAGACAACTAAGTGTAGCCGAGTTTGATGCACTGTTATTTTTCGTGCGTACTAAGGATGGATGCAAGATCCAAGAGAATAAACGGCAACTTCCGCAATCCGAGGTGCGCACCGAGCGGATGAAGCTGCCAAAGAAGTTCGCTGCATTTTCGATTATACATTTCTCGCTCTTTTCCTTTGCCTTAGCGACAGATGATTTCTCGAAAGGTTTCTTCAGTTTCTTAACACCAGCTTTTCTAACTTTAGCGTCTCATAAAGCTAAATGACTATTGATTTCAGTTAACTTGACATCCTTTACCTTTTGCATAACTGTCATTTGTCAATTGCTTAATTCTTCATCGTTGCTAAATTACTCACGCACTCTTCATCTGCAAGATGACGAAAACCGCGAACGAATCTCGTTTTTTATCTGCTGCTGATGCACCGAAAATAATACGAGCTGCAGTTTTAACGATCACTTAAAAATCCAAATACATGGCAAACAAAAGAGAGCGAAAGCAAGAAAAACTCAAATGAGTGTTCAAATGTTAGCGGGGTTCTTTGCTTTTTCTATTCTTGCTCATCTCTTCTGTTTTGCTTTAATGATCGCATCGCTGCGAACCTTCAATTTGGTCTTCCCTCCTTCTTTTCAAACAAGATAAAGATTACGAGATTCACTTGTCATTTCGATGCCCAACTCGATGCAACAATAAACCGCATACACTTGCTCTGTCTATCAATCCATAAATTAGCGTCACTTTCGCCGTCTCTACTTCACAGCGCATCGAATATAAATTCAATTGTTTTTTGCCAACAGGAAATTAATTTTGCACAATGATCACAATTAAGTGCCATTGTTTAGCTATTATTTTCACTGTCATCGAGAAACGGAAGGCGAAAATCAAAAACGAAAAGTTATTTTAAGTTCACCTTAGTCTTAACTTAGCGAACAGCGAATTCCTTTAATTCGCGTGACCGCGGAGGCGGTCTTCTCAATCATTTATACCGGGATTCTGACGCTATCGCTTCAGATGCTATTTAAAAGAGAAATGAAGAGCATTTCACTTTTAGAAATGTCATACATTTTTCACACTTTACAAACTATGTAAAAAACTGCTGCTGTTAACATTGAAAACTATGTAAAATTTCTTTTGAATGGGCTTTTGTATGTGTTCGCTCATTTCGTAATTTTAGTGACAGAAGAGTGAAGGAAGTTCATTACCAGCGCTTATTTCGATCATCTTTAAAGAGATGAACATGAAATTGGGTGTCGACTGAGTTCTTTAAGGCTGAAATAACTGTCGCAACAAATAGTAAGCAGCACCAAAAAGCAGCTTTCACTTTGCTTTCTATGCCTTTCGCATTTCGTTAAACATATCTTTCGCCATTTGAATGACATTAAAAAGGTGCGTATGTAGTTTATAATATGGCAAACAATGGTAAACACGAGCTTTTCTCTTCTCTATTAGACAATGATTAAAAGTGAAAACATTTTTTTAAAGGTGAATGAAACTTAAGTCGAGGAGTTCTGTTTATATTTCAAATGCATCAAAGTGCACAAGCAAACTATTAATTCATTTTTCAATTGCAATTAATTTCTGTCAATTCTTGAAGTGAAGCGCCGCAAAAATAGAAAGCATCCACTGCGCTAATTGACAGCTATCTTCAATTCTGCATTTTTCAACTTTTACAAAAGTATTTTGACTAATGACAAAAAACCTCAAATTTCGAAAATTTCTCAAATAAAATTACATTTTCTTACACTTTGCTTTTTATTAACCTACTTTCGCGTTTCCAATTTTCGAATATATCAAAAATTTCAATTTCACTAACTAGAACGATTTTTTAGAGCCACGATTAGCTGTTTAATAACTTTTTAGTAGAAGCGAATTTAATTTTTCTTTCATTTACAGAAAGTGCAAAAACATTTCGAATGATAAAAAATAAATATTTGGAAATAGTGCTCATAAAAGTAGATAACCTGCTTGCTTCGAAAAGCAAACTGAATTATCTGCATTTAATGTAAAGCACCGAAGTTTGCACACTAAATCCATACGGCAATACAAATAAGGAACAAATTTGTGAATTATAACAAGAGCATGCAATAAAAGCTAATCAGGTTGGATGCTGCAAACTGCAGCCGACGCATGTGGGCAAAACACACCTGTGCAGAGAAATAAACTTTAAATATTTGCCCAGTTCTATAAAGCTGTAAAAAACTAATAAATGAATGAAGTAAAAGAGTACGGGGAATACGGAAATTTTGTTTCTGTGTGGGCAGAAATGAGTATGCATATGAATTGCTAAAAATACAGATTGTCGTCGGATTAATTTTTTCTGCTCGTCACAAAAACACACAACGCGAATCAATATAAATCATAAGCATAACAAATTGGCTATATTTATAACCAAGAAGGAATTGCTTAGCTTGCAATTAAACAAAAATGATCTATGTTTCTTCTAATGAGCGTCGAAAATGTAGAGGAGGAATTCGTCACTTCATCAGACTGTGAAATATTTCCTCTCATATCGTCTTTTTGTGCAGCAGTTTTAAGAACAAACAGCGATTGTTCGTTATTTTGAAGTAAACATTAAAAATGTGTTCAAACATTTATTCTCAGCGAAAATTAGTGTACAGAAAAAGCAGAGAAACATTTATGCGGGCACAGATTTCGCAAGCTTCAAATTCATGAAAAAGTTTCCCATAAATGACGGAAGTCGGCGAAAATTGGGAGAAAATCGCAGAAAACAAACATGAAGACGATGTCGTTATTTTCTAAATTTCTGCTCAATTTTTTATTTTGATTTTGCTTGACATCTATTAGAGTTTGCTTTTAGCTAAAGTGGATCAAAGAGTAAAGCTGTCATCGCATCTTCTCGAAGCGATTATTTCGTCTCTTAAAGTGCTTGACAAAATAAATCGAATTAGCGTCTTAATGGTAACAGGATCGAGTGAGGCTGGAGAGTAGGGCATCTGATAAATGGAAACAGCTAACGAGTGAGCGAGCGAGATTCGTAACAAAGTTTCCGCTTACTCTTATTGTACACGTATGACAAGTAAACACGTAGACGATATTTCGTAGCTAATTCAGGAGAAATTTGCAATTTATTTAAATTAACTTCACATACTTGATCTTAATGCAACAAGTTTCATAATTGATTCGCGCAAACACACATTATTAATGCAAAATGTGATGCTTGTTAAGCAACAGATTTATCGCTTCGATCAAATGACCATTTTGAATGAAGATTGAAAGAAAAAAGTTTGGTTCACATACAAATTTTAAAGTGATACTGGAATGACATCTTTCAATATGAAAGTTTTAGAATATAATTGGTTGCAAAGCCAATATTTCGGCTGGCTTTGGGTATATATAGTCGAAGTTATTATGAACCGTTTATTCCTTCAATTTTTTTCGCGTTTCATATTCAAAATTAGTATTTTCGATTTCAAATCACTTAAAATGCGGTAAACGTTGAGTTTTCAGAGATATTATCGAAATTGAGGCAAGAACGAAACTAGACTTGCATAATAACAATTTATGCTTAGGAAAATGTGCTTTCGTGCGAATCTTTCGAGAGAGCAAAATGATCAACATTTTTATTGTTTTATAATTCGCGACTAAATTGAATTCAAAGCTTCTATCAATCAAAAAGAAAGAAGAGAGTCGCAAAAATGTCAGAAAATCTTTCTACAATAATATTCATTTAAAATTAAATTAATATTTTTCATTTCGCTGAAAAATAATCGAAACATCGATAAAAGTCAATTGCAAAAGTATCAAAATAATAGCTAGACAGAGAGTGGACAGAATAAGATGAGAAGTATATAAGAAAGAAATTTAAAATCTCGTTTTGTGTTCATGTTCACTGAATATAAAATGTCAAAAATAAGAACGCAAGTTATGAATTTGAAATGATGCTAAAAAATGCATCATTTGCTGGTAATGATAAATCGAGTTGATTAGTGTGAAATGTAAATTTACTTATGCGCTTTTTGCGTTCTTAATTGAAAAAAGGTAAATATGATAGTTGACGCGTGTAAAGAGGCTGCTGCTAGAGAGCATACATACATGGGGCGAGAGTTTTGCTTTTCATTTATGACAACGAATGCTTAAGTAAGTATCAAAGAGCGTTTAATTTATTAATTACTTTGTTGCCACAGTCCAAATAATGTAAAACTTAAATAACCGCAATTATGTTAGCAAAAGTGCCGCTTTAGGAAAAATGAAGCTGAAGAAAGAAAAAGAGATGAGAACTGAAGTGTTCAAAGTTATGATTACCCTTAACCCAGAAAATAAGAAAATTTTGACTTTGAACAGCGAACAGGCGAATGACGCTGTTCGCTATATTCGATTGCCATACGCTTAATCACACACACACGTATAATTAAGAATTTGTGCCCTTTAAGAAATTAAGAAAAGAAAAGAAGCTAGCGAGGGAACGAGAAACGCGAGAAGCAACGCAGCACCACTTAGTATTATTGCATAATTTTTGTGGATAAAATATGGAAAGAAGCAGCGTTGCTTTTTTCGATCGAGCTTATCATTTCGTGATGTAATTGGAATCATTTGAACATATTAACGAATCGATGATTTAACTCTTTCAATGGTTGACGAAAAACTCGAAACGGCGTTTGGGAAACATAACAACGTCTTTATTACAATTACAAAACAATTAATCTTGCCATAGCTAAAGTTTAAAAAAAATAAGCCAAAGTTTTGAAAGCCGTTAATTAAATAAGTAATTAGTGCAACCAGTCGCTAATGCTTCAAGTCAGATTAAATTATTGTTCTGTCCATAAAAAGATTACATTTAAATCGAGAATCAAATTATTAAGAGGATTGTTAGTGATTTATTTGAAAACAAACGCAAGTCAAGGCAGGTCGTGTGTGTTTAAAGGACTACTTGAATAGACTTTGCCAAATACGGTTATAATTGTTATTGTTCACTCATTCATTGATCCAAAATGGGTTAAGACTCGGTGACGACAGGGTTACCGGTCTTTATGCATTTTTAATGTGGGCTTTGTGAGCTCAGTTTATTTTACTTCGCAAGCTATTTTTCAAAACGAAAACAATGTGATGCAATGAGAGGGGAGCGAAGCGAATATTAGTGATCAAAACGTTCAATTGTGCGAACACAATTCGAAAATGTGTCAAAATTTTAATTGAAAGCGCGGAATTTTTAATTAATTACGAAACAGCAACAAACACGATATGTGCAGCCTAGAGAACCTTGCTTCATATCAGATCTTATGAATTGCTATTTAGATAAGAAAAATTCAATGAGAATTTGGCACTTTTGTTTCGGGTTTGATTGCATTTTTTCTTGCGTTTCTGAATGTTCATATTTGTGTTGCATAAATGAAATAAGTGAAACGAAAGAATTATGAGGTTATGGTTGCGACCATCACGAAAATAATTCGCCGTTCGCCAGCAAATTGCTCGTGTTTCCATTAATATTTTTAGACACTTTAAAAAATGTTTGCTAATTCGGCGTGAACAAAGTAAAATACTAGAAACGCCTTTGCCTTCGAAAACAATTGTCCAACACGTTTCAAGCGGTGTGTGGCTTGAAAATTAAAATTTGAAGAAGACTAAGATAAATTTGCAACCTCTCGCCAGTGAGCAGAGCAAATCTCTCTCATCTTTTATTACGAATGTGATTCTCGCACATTCATTCTTCACTCCTCACTTTCTGAACGCAACGTTTGCTTTCCAATGGAAAACGGGAGAAAAATTAGACCGAAAAGCTGAGCTGAAAAACGATGCTTTTACACGAATTATGAGAAGAGTTTAAACATAAATCATGTGTATTTTAAGTGAAAAAATATTATTTTGTAAAACAATGCGTGATTCGAGTATTACATAAGCGCGGCTGCGATCATTCGTTTCAAACGCTATTTTCTGCCTCGCAAAAGTTTAGTGAAATAAGACAAGTTTTAACTTTGAAACACTGTTCTACTGATTTGCACAATTTTCAAAGCGTTCACTTCTTTTTTGATACTTTGAAAACCTATTTTCTTGACAAGCGCAAGTTCGCAGGCGACAACGAACGCTGTTGTCGCTGCTCGCATCTAAAGTTCGCTAATAAAATGATTTCACGAAAAATTGTTGTTTGAAACAATTTTTACGATCAGTAAATTTAAAGTGAATTCGTGCTGTAAAACAGAAGCGAAATTGAGGACTAGAATCAATTTTAAAAGGCACTTTTTGCAAAAACGTAGCGCAAAAAATGTGCACTGGGCGCAAGTCGAATGAATTTTCATCTTTTCACGCATCGAATGCACAATTGAAAGTGGAGACAGGCTCCAACCTTTTGTGCTTTATTTGATAAACTATTTTCTCTTGAAACCAGAGGTTGATTAAAATTGAGAAAACAAAGCAACAAATGTGAAAGAGAACGAAAAGAGAATTATCAGCAACAACAAAGCGTTCGCAAAGCTTTTCTGAAGCTGAAGAGATTTCGCTGCAATATCACAGTTTTGCGGCGAAAATAGAATGTTTTGAAAATGAAACAAAACGTTTAAGTAACAATTAAATTGATGAACTTACAGGTAATCCACAGCCAATTGGGAACTTTCATGTTTCAGCGCAAAAATTCGATGAGCTGATAGCGACAGCAGAATGAAAAATAGAAGTAAACAATTCGCAATTAAGTGAACAGCACAAAAGAACAAAAGGCGAACTTTGTGACTAAATGTTTCTTATTCTCTGCTTTTCGCAGAATTGAGTAAACAGAAACAGAAGCGACAACGAAACTAACAAAGTTCCTCGCCTTTTCGCAGAGATGAGGATGTTTAAGATTAAATGTCCCGTTTGCGGTGAATTGTCGCCAGGAAATGGTGGAGGAGATGAATTGCCCAATGTGCGACTCGCACTGAGGTCCATTTATCAACATAAACAGAAACTAACGAAAACGCTTTGCTAGTCTGAAACCCCACTCTGGTTGAGAAGGCGAGTGAGATATGTGTTTATAAACAGTGAAATGAAGATTTTATGTGAGCGAAACCAGAGAGAAACCAGATTCAAGACTTTCTTCAGCGACGATCCTCAAGAGGACGAGAAGTGAAACCAAATATTTAAAAGCACCGCAGCGAGTGAAGAGCGCTTCTTCGAGACTTCTTTGTCCACTGAATGCCACTAATACGAGACAAGAGATACACATGTGATGCAGATTTCCGCTCGTGGCACGCGTGAAAAGCAGTGAGCAGCAGCAGTGAACGAAAGGAGCGGTGCAACAAAGCTGGTCGGGAGCTGGGCTTCCTGTGCTTGAGCAAGCCCGAAGAATAGCAGTCCGCCGCGTCGGCAGGGGTTATTCCTTATTTTTGTTATTCTCAAGAAAAAGAATAACAACAGTTGTTCGCAATATTTTCTTTTCGAAGGCACGTGTCAAGCATCCGCCGAAGGAAGCTGTCGAGCACGAGCGATGATTACGATCACAGGTTTAATTGTTCACGCATCTCTGAACGAAGTGAAAGAGGTGTCGTTTGACGAAAACGATCGCTGCAACTCGAACAATGGCTTGAAGCACGGTGAGCACTTGCAAGTGTATTCAGAACTGAATCGATGCGAAGTGAAGAGAGTGATTACAGAGCTCAAAAATTTAATCGGGCTTCGTTTTCAACCCTCCCCCTGTCCCTCATTTCAGGTGAGCACGGTACACATGCATACCATGCATACATATTTCGGCGTGGAAACGAGTTACGCAACATTTGCTAAAATAATAACGAAATAAAACTCACTCACTCATTGTCAGCTATAAGAGACTGCGAGAGATTCACGAAACCCGCAAATTAAATGCAAGCAAACGAAAGCGTTCTGACCTCTGAATTTCATTTCGAATTTTGTATCAAAATCAAAGCAGAGTGAAACTCAAGTGCAAAGCGATACGACACGCTCATCGTTTCGCTTTTTACCGTTTATTCAATCGTTGCGATTTTGCCTCAAATTGACATTTCAGCTAATTATAGATAATAACGGCAATCAGAGTGGAGAAACGGACGGAACATCGCTTTGCGCCGCTTTCGTTGACCGCGAAATGCATGCGTAACAAAAACAGCGAAACTTTTTTGGCTTCGCTTTCTTGAGCGCATTGATGGCTGGTTTCGAGTGAAAAGCATGATTATATACTCTCTGGCGTTTAAAGAAGACACAGTGCTTGCCCTGCGCCAGCAGCGAACAAGAACGCTAACATTGACATTGCTTTCATTTTGACGCATCACGTCGTAATAACAGTTTTGAAAGTGGACAAAACATTCGCAGCGAAGCTTTTCTCTTTTTTGCATCGCTTTTCGCTGTTTTCAAAACCTTATTTCGAATTTCGTACAAATATGTGATTTATAAAAAGATGCGTCCGCGAATAAACACTCGAGCGCTTGTTTTTTCGACGTTGAAAACAACAAAAAAATATAAGCCACCGATAATTGGCCCCGTTTCGTTCAAACATAACGAGGGCCAAAGAAAATCATTTTCATAGACAAAGTGCTCGTGCTTTCTGGCCGATCAGATGCCACACAAAGTAGTGGCGAGGCGAAGCAGATCAATTCTAAGTAACAACAATAGTAATGGTAACTCTTTGATTGCATTTTGATAAATTGCTGGCAAGCAAAGGTT
Organism: Dinothrombium tinctorium; assembly: GCA_003675995.1. Taxonomy (NCBI): domain Eukaryota; kingdom Metazoa; phylum Arthropoda; class Arachnida; order Trombidiformes; family Trombidiidae; genus Dinothrombium; species Dinothrombium tinctorium. The sequence continues at coordinate 13,346 of NCKU01001120.1, read as the reverse complement.
AAACAATTACATCAGTGCGTAACACATGCAAGTGATTAATATTAATATCACTATTCAAGTGTATTTGTTAATCCCATTGACCTTAAAATGAAGATGATACCAAAAACATTAATTGCGATTGTATAATGTGGTCGCAATTGCGGAGCTTTCGAATAAATTGGATCTCATTTTTTGGTGGCACTCGCCGTCAGTGCGCGAACACGAGAAAAAAGAATAGAAAAAGTGCACCACGTTAATACGTTCAACATGGATCGAATCCTGAATATAACCTTTTGCACCTTGAGCCACCGATTTGGGTGTGTAATCAATTAATTACCGTCTTCTACTTGAGAATGAGCTTTTCTCGAAAACCAATCATTCTGAACACCGCATTTAACTTTAAGTGTGACTGCGATTATTTAATTTAGAAGCGCGCACTAATTGCTGCTTATGCGCTCGTTTGATCGCTAGTTTGCATTCTTTTTCATTCAAACTAAACAGAAACCAAAACCAAATTTATTTTTATGCGTTCGCATTAATTGTCAAAATCATAAATTAAAATCTTACAATGAAGAAATTTAGGACAAGCAATTATAACCAAACTAAAACTACGCGCTTTCACAATGATAATTGTCGTTTGCATTTGATTTGATGTGACAAATGATCGCAAAAGTAATTTTTTGAAAGCCACTTTTGCTTTAATTAAAATTTCGATAAAATAAAGCTCATGGCTTCGATTTATTATCTTTCGAAAACGCAGCGTTTCAAAAATAAATTTCATTTCAAAAACCAACATCATCGACGACAACACATGTGAGCGAAATTGGGCGACTTGACTAATGATTCGGTAGTTGCAGCAATGAATATTTACTGAGGTTCGCAATACAAACACGCTTCCGATAATTAAAAAGTACTACGAACTTTGCGAGGTTACGAAGAGAACGGAGAGAAGTAAAATTAAATTTAATTACAAACTGCGCAAAGTTGGTGTGTGGAAAGTTGCGTTTATCATAACGAGAGAAGTACACGGAAGAAAAAAACTTAATGAATAAGCCAAATATGTCTTCGAGAGTGTAATCAAAGCAACAGTTCATTAATCGAAAGGACACGATAACGGCATCGGCCAAAGATAAATTTGTGGAGGACAATTTGTGCTCGGCTGAATAATGATCGCGGCCAGTATAGCAAACGCTCAACGTATTATAAAATCGATACTGCGAGCGATCAAAGAAAATGATCTTTTGCCGACGCCGCGCTTCTTGCGATTACAGCACTTGTTGGCAAATTTATAATCAATGCGAGAAAGGATTTAAGGTCAAGTCGTGAAGCAGCTTTTCATTTCAAGGAATGTGTCAAAAGTTGTACGATTAACCGCAGTACAAATCAAGTGAATGGTGAAGAAAAGCAACGAAGGCAAATGGCTCATTCGATTTCAATATCATATTATCTTTCGGCGAATTGAGCAAAAGGAGAAACGCTGTTTTTCGATGAAAGTTGGTGCTTTGAAACGGTCGAGATAACTACGCGAAGTCAACAATCTCCTGAGAAAGATGGCTCGCATTCTCCTCTCTTTAATCATTTTCTATTATACAATTTTCAAACGCGGATTGAAACGACAAGCGATCTGTCAATTAGCTGTAAACGTGCGTTTTATTTCCTAATTAAAGCGGCAAAATGGATGAAGACAAGAGAAGGAGCCAAACAGGAAAACTGATTAAAGTTTTCCTCGATTTCGCAATCGAAATTTTTTCCTAAATATGTGGTCACTTGCAAACATGAAACGCAGAGCATGGCTCGAAAAGGCAAAGGCCTTTTCTTCTCACTTGTTCCTTCATCAAAAGATGTGCGAAAAAATCCCACGAACAAGTGACCATTTTTCAAAGATTCTTTGTTACTCTTGTGCGTTGAGAGAGTGGCTGAAAAGTGTCATTGTAATGAATATGAGATGAGATGCAAACTGAAATGCCGAGAACAGCAACAAATAGGCTTGAAAAATGGATGATGGTGAAAAATTATTTCAGCTTTTCTTTTGTGAGAGAAAGCAAAACATTGAGATTAGACGTGGGTGTCTCATTTCTTCTCATTTTCACGCTTCAAATGAATAATTCACACAAAATTTTATTCCAGTGATAAGAGTAAGCGAAGAACGAGTAAAACGCTTTTAATTACTCGAATAAGTTTGTAACAATATTAAAAAAGCTGAAATGAGTGTGAATTGGGTTCGGCGAAAAGCGAAACAGCAACAGTTTTCGAAATGTCCACACATGTAACAACAAAAGAGTGGTTTTCGGTCATCGGCTGCAAGTTCTTTACCATTTACAACAACCATGAACTTGACATATTTCGAAGCTGAAGAAAAAACTCGGTATCGCCTTAACTCGTAATTGCAATCTAATTTAAACACTATTTGCAATCAATTTTTCGTTCAAAAATATATTTCAGTGTTCAGAAATTATATTTCTTGCCGACATCGAAAAAGTGATTTAATGTCTTAAGAATTCGGTTTTTGTGAAACGCTCGCTGTGCTGCTGAACACTGCCATTGGCAAAATGAACGGAATACGCTCGAAAGTAATAATAATGAGTCAATTAAGGCAGAAAAACTGAATCAAGAGGTGCGAATGAAATAGATTCACCAGAATTTGCAGCCATTGCCTCCACACCGTGAGGAAAAACTTGCATTTCAAACATTTGAAACACATATTGCAAACATCGAGTGCGGCGACTGCATATGGAAGGTGTTGCTTTGAAGCGGCTTAATTTGCATTAAACGATATTTTCGATATTAAGCGAGCAAAATAAGGAAGAAAATGATCAGTTTCATTTTTAAATTACTTCCAGCGGAGAGACTCTTCTTCGCTTGATGTCTCTTTCGCGATCGCCGGCTCGAAGAAGCGCGTTTTTACACACTATTAAAATCATTTCAATAATAATTTTGTTCAAAATGAAACCGCAGAAGAAAATGGAAGAGAAAAAGCATGCGGTTGTGAGGTGATTGAAAGGAGCAACAGGAAAAGGCGATTCGGATTCGAGTTTTGAAGCAGCAATTGATTGCGTGATCACGAAACAATTGAAAAACAGAAAGTAGTGAGCGTTTTGCATTGGAGTGCATTTGCTAATTGCGAAAAAGAAAAGCGATAACAAAGAAGTGGACGCAAAAGTTTTTGCGTTCTGCAAAAAGTAAATTGACTTTTGCCTTCAAGAAGTGTTCTCTTGAACTTGAAGCAACAAAAGCTTCACTAACTTGCATTCGCTCATTAATAAGTAGGAAGATGCTGCCGCTGCTGCCTCAATGTATTCACTCTGTTTTGTCAGGGATTGAGGCTATGAAATGGCAATTAATCGTCTGCACACACCCTTTTATTTTGCAAATGCTCACCATCTCTTTTTTAATGTTCACCATCATCATTTTCATCAGCATCACTCCGAGCGAAATGTCTACACACATTGCGCTGTTTAGCGCTAAACCAAATTCGGTTCCTCTCATAAAAAGTCGAGCCTTTTTCTGCAACAAACCCTTACAGATCAAATTCCTGAAATAATCGTCTCAGCGCTGTTCTTCGCTCGCAAGAGAAGCAGCTTCATCTTATGCTTTCGATCGCATTTGAGGTCATCGCCTAAATAAATAGCGTTCATTTCAAGTAAAACCGAAATTTCTTATCAGCAGCAAAAAATTGCTTTTCGTCTTTTTCAAGCAAATTGTGAAACTAAAAGCAAAAGGCCGGAAAATAAAACGAACACAGCAAACAATGCAAGTGAATGCAAATATTCGAAACAAGTGCAATCAGACGCAGATATGCAATGTCTGCAAGCAGTTAAGCTTTATGTAATTCTTAGATTAAGACAGTAACACACAACATTGATAATCGCATTTTCTCTTCTTTTCCTCGGTCTTACAAGAGTTGCGCTTGTGCTCGGCCTGAGCTAACTTTTCACAATTATCAGCTTTGTAAGTGCGTAGATTTGCATTTTATATTTGTTTAAAAGTACTGTCGTCAAACTGTTCAGTTTGATAAATGGGCTTTTATTTTTGAATGGCTCGAATCATTACGAGATTAATGTCAACACTTTCAAAAGAAGCGAAGGAAAAGCAGAGAATTGAAAGCTAATATTTAGTTATGTTTACCTTTACTGTGATCGGATGTTGATTTCGATTCTCGTTGTTCAATAGTATCGCTATCACAACTTAATTGCTGTTCCTGTTGTTGTTGCTGCTGCTCTTCGTCCACCAACAACGACATGTTGCCATTCCTTTCTCTATCTCTCGCCAATAAATTATCGTAAAGATCGACGAGTGTCGAAGTAATGTCAATTGATGGGCCTGTCAAGAAAAGAAAAAAGAAACGTGGCATTGAAAATTGAAATGTCAAAAACGTCGACTGCAAATAACAAATACACGGAAGTAATGTGTATGCACAGTGCGTACAAGTTAAAGACATAAGCTTCGTTCGCTTTGCGCAAATTAATCCTTCTTTTTGCTTTGCAAAGCGATTCACTTTTCGGCAACAAAACGCAAAACAATGTTCAGCTCAATTAATAACTGCGGAGTCGAGAGACTGGTCTCGACTTAATTTCAATTTAAATAACCATTTCTGTTTAAAGTGATTACCACTAAACGCTAACCTAACATTTGCTTGCATAAAAAGCAAACTCATTTTATTAAGAAAAACAATTTTTTCGCTTTAAAGCTAACTGCAGTCTTTACAACATTATTAATTGCATCCACATTAATCTACGCATTCTGATTTTTTCACTCTTCACGAGAAATACTAGCGAAAGCTGCAAGAACGAGTCGCTTATTGAAATTTACAATAGCTGAGAGTTTGAGAGCAAAAAGAACAAGGAGAAAGTGAAACAATTTACATTCTTGAATGGCTCTACGTTTTCCACTTTCAAAATCGAGTCGAGAATTTTGGCGTCTCAAACAGCGAAACGATTCGAAAATAGAAAAGTGAATTCGCACAGTAGATCTGAACGAGAAGTGTTCGCTTTTGAGCACTCAGAGCGCAACTTTTCAAACATGACATAAAAATATCTCTAAAATACTCATTTGTTGATCTATGATGTTCGAGAACTATAGACAACGTTCGGTCAGAGAAGATTCGCAAAACAGAGGAGTGAGAAAAGTGTGAGGGAGAGAATGAAGAATGATTTCTTTCTTTCACAATATTCGTCGGCGACTGAAAGAAGAACTTTATTTTGCGCATTCATTGCAATTTCCCACTCAAAGTGATCATTTATCCTTCTTTTTTGTGAGCGGATTCAAAAACCCAACCCAAATCAGGGAGATGCAAACAAGAGCAGTACACCAACACCGAGCTAGCATCGCTGGAGAACAATTCAAATTACACAAATGAGCTAATTTTTCATTGATAATTAATGAAAAAATAGAATGCTCTCGTTTTACGAATGCAGCCTTTGCAAGACATTCGAAAGTTATGAAGAAATCGTAACCTTTTATTTTATGCATAATTAGGGAGCAACAATCGGCTGCGAATTCTAAAAAGCAGCATTGTGTTCATACACACAATGAACTGATTTAATCGCTACAAAATAAGCTTTTGAATCATAATAAGAAAGTATTGTAATTAAAAAATTGCTGCGAAAAGCTGATATCCATCGCGCCGGCATTGCATGAACTTCACAAAATTTCGCTCGAGTTCTTAAACTTTCGAAATATTCAACGTTTAAAAATGTAATGAAATAGGCGCTCGGCGTAATGTTGCACGAGGTAACAAAATGGAGCGCCATCAACAAATGGCAAAGACGCTATCGAAGAGTGGAATCACTTCCCAAATATTTAGCTCGCTCCCTGCGACCATTTCGCACGCACATTCTACACGAAATATGCATTAAAATTTATGAGATTTACATACTTTGTTGACATTTTTAATGGACAAAAATTATTGCGACTGCAAAAGGAAGAAGTTCAGGTAAAACGCACTCATTCAAATTAGCTTCATTTCGCATAGCAAGTCATTAGCGATAGTAAAAAGCTGAACTTTCAAAATTGAATTTTCAAACCAAAGCAGTTTTACTCTTTTGAACTTCTTTCGAGAAAATAATAAAATTAAAACTTTGTTTTAAATAACAAGCGAAAGACGTGATTACAAGTTATGTGCGAGCGCAATGAGCGGAAGCGAGCAGCAATCATATTGTGTGCCAAAATCTGTTCAAACAGTGAACCCACCCATTCATTCACTGCATTCTCGAACAAAATGCGAATTGTGGAGAAAAACAAAAAGCAAAAAGCTTTTAAATAGTGAGCAAAGTAAAACGTGAAAATTAAAAATGCAAAAGTGATGCGCGAAAAGTTAAAAAGTAACGCCTGACGCCGTTTAATACTCGTTTTTTCGTCTTATTTTGTACGAAAACGCTATTCTCCGCAACAGATTCAAATGCTCCCTTTGCATGAACACAACACATGCTAAACATAAGAGCAGAGTTCCAGAGACGCCCTTCCAAGTTCGCAACAAGCAATTTTCATATCGACACGCTGCTACATCACTTCTTCCATCCGTTAAATAACGCGCAAAATTTATGTACGCTGCATTTTGCATCTTTTTAGTGTCACTCACTGTTTTATACGAATCAAGCCGCTTGACATATAAACACTTTTTTCTTCAATTGATTTAAATACACACGAAATTATAACATTGATGTAAGAGAACGAATTTGTCAAACTCGTGAACCTGAAAACATTTTGCAAGTAAAATGGTCTAAAATTTCATGCTAAGTCAGTGAAAAAACGCAGATAATTCAAATAATAATTCGTTATGTCGGGAGATAAAATTTATCTTCAATTCATTTTATTTACTCTCGCGCGTTGTTAATTCCTATTTTTTCGATTGAATACATTTCGAATACAGTTTTCAGCGACAGCAATAAAATGAATAAAGCAATAAAACATTGATGTGGTGCGTAAAATTTTGCTTTGATTTTGTAGAAAGTGATTAGGTTGAATTATGTTTTGCGATTGAAAAAAGAAAAAATTGAGACTTGAGAATTTGAATTGAGAAAATTGAATAAGAAAAAATCGCAGAGAGACTATTAAGGATTTACTTTACTTAATGTGTGATTCATATGAGAAATTAGGAAACAAAAAGTAATAAAAGTATGAAAATTACAAAATATCATCTGCACTACTTCCTCATTACTTATAGATTTGAAGTTTTACTTCTCTGATGATTTATTCCTTTTGATTTTCCCATAATGTTAAACAATTTTTTATAACATTTTAGAATTTAGAAACTACAAACATTAAAGATAAAATTGAAATACAGTTTTTTTTTAGTGCTTTGGCATAAATGTAAATCTGTATAAGCGAAAGTTTTTTGTTACTTTGATCGAAAAAACTAAATGTTGAAAGTGAATTGAAAAATATTGAGCTAAATGGTGAAAAAATAAAAATTTATAGTGAATTCGTAATTAATCAATGAGATATTCTCCAATCTTTCATTATTTCCTTTTTCGGCTTTCATTGATGCCAAAATACAATGAAAGTGATGAATGGGCGAAAAGAGAAAGCATTTTGCTCATTTTGTTACGTTTATATTTAATTCATTTTTCTAACACTTATTTCCTATTGAAACGATATCAATATTAATAAAATGGTAACAAGAAAACAAAAAGAGAGAACAGAAACGCTCGGAAAGTGATGACCGATATAAATTATCTCTTAGTTTGCAGTTGAGCCTGATTTGACACTAAATGTTGAGTGTTATCATCAAAACTTAATCTGGTTCGATTCTCAACAAACACAAGTTTCATTTACAGATTAGTGTATAAACGTTTTAATTGCAGATTTAGATGAAGATTGAGATTGCAAATAAAATTGAGCGACCTCAGTTTGCCTTTGAAAAAGCAAGGCACACTCTGTTCATTTAACAAGAAAGGATTGAATTATATTTTACATTATTTTCTCTTTTTTAATGAATAGGATTTTCAATCTAATCCATTAAAATATGATCATTCATATCAATTTCCAAGTGACAGAAATTACACTAAGGCAATAAAAATTAAATTAACTAATTTAATCAGATTTCAAGCAAATTTTTTTCTTGCACCTTATTTTCAACTTGTGTCGCTCGAGTTAGCAATTGTCACATATTAAAGACGAGCACGATTATTTACAAAAAGAAGTGCTCATTAAAAATAAAAATAAAGATTTGAATCGAAAAACGTAAAACATTTGCTATATAACAAATGAACAGAGAAAAATTTAATGTTGGTGCTTAGAAACAGATTCAGACTCAATTTTTTATCATTTAGTTCTGGCTAAGCAATTACAAGATTCGAAACAGTTTGCAAACAGTTACGGAATCAGATTTGGACATGGATGTTCATGTTTGATGAATAGTGCCGGTATTTCGCTAGCTCGCAGACGAAATAATTAATTCGAAAAAATTGTTATCTTCGCGAATCACGAAATTCATTAATATAATTAAGAAAGACAAGAACACTCGTAACACACAAAAGTAACAAACATACCCTTGACCTAAAAAGCATTCATCGAGTATCAGATCGGGGGAATAAGCGAGACAAGATCATGGCTACTTCTTAATTGCGTTCAATTTGCTTGAACCCCGTCATTTATTTAACTTACGACTACGATTAAATTTATGCTACCAAATGATATTAAAGCTTACTCAGTTGGCAGTTGCTACGCTTTAAAACGATCAAATACGAACGGCCGCATGCACTGGCTTTACCAACAGTTGGTTAAACGCTTGTCTACCGTAAATCACGACAATAACATGAGCGGTCTAATTGTATTTAGGTGAAATTAAAACTTCACAATCACGAATCAACAATCAATTTGATTTATTTCATCGGCGAGATGCATAATTAACACTTAAAGTGAAGCAAAATTAAAAAACAGACACCGACTATGAAACTGATCACACAATAAATGTTGATGTCTGAATTGTTTAGTCTGCATTAGAGAAGTGTGTGCATATAATTGGTAAAAGAACCTGGAAGCGGAAGGGTTGATCGAGAAAAAGAGTTTCATAGCTTTATTTAAGCTTTTTCTAAAATGGGGAGTAGTAATTTGTCGACATGAGTAAATGAGCGTTTAAAAAAAAAGCTGAACTCACCGATACGCAGCATGGACAAGGGACAAATTTTCACTCTTCTCGTGAGACAGTAATCCAACATTTTTTGCACTCATTTAAATATGAGAATACATTTCTTCGTTCTCTTCAATACGATTGAAGCGAAAGGAGAGGACAGCAGTTAAATTTGAAAACTACGCTCGAGGTTTGAATCGATACGCAAACGCGTATTACACTGGGACCAACTGGCGAACGTGTCACTCGCGAGTAACACACCTCTCCGCAATCGTAAGCTGTGTCCACAACGGTTAACACCTGCACGTACCCTGAATCAAACTTATACTCTCTCGACGCAAGACTCGATTCAAAGCGACAATGTGTCGTTTGAGAGAGGAGAGGAGAGGAGAGGAGAGGAGAAAGAGAGGAAAGAGCAAAGCAGATGCAAACACATCCCTCTTCTACTTGTAGTACACAGAGAGCAGCAAATAAAAGCGGCCTTTCAGCAGAAATTTAACACACACTCTCTTCTGCAGAGAACAAAGCACCTTTTCGCTTTTGACTGTGTTCTTCGAATTTCGACAACATTAGAAATGAGCACCAGCCGCGAAGGCTTGAGACAATGCCAAAAGAGAGAAAACTAAGCAAAAATCATATTCTTCTCTCGAAATTGCTTTCCTTCCACTCCCGACTCGACAAAAGTCCGCTTCCAACACTCGTTTATCTCTCGCAAATCAATTAAAGTCACATTTTCGGAATCACTTTCGAATACCGCGTCTAAAGCCGCAATCAAATAAAAAAGCGCAAAGATTTTTGAACTTCTCTCTGCTATGCGAAATTTAAATGTTCTTGTGCTATAAGAAGTGTGGCGTAATCTCGACAAGGATCAACTTGTTAAATATAAACGATTGCTTTTAATACATGAATATCGAAATTATTATTTAAATTAAAAATTTTCCAGGATGAACTCTTTTGAAAAATAATTTAAATATAGTTAAAAAGTCGATTTTAAAATATAAATATTGAAGTTAAATTGAGGATAATTTTTCAAAACGTTTATGATTTTGGCTAAAAAACGTACCCCGATTAACATATGAATTAAACAAAACGTGCTACATTACGGCAAACAATCGAGGTAAATGTTTAATTCTGGTTTGAATTTGAAAAACTTAATAGATGATAAATGATTAATATCGTTTTACACACTGTGGGCTCATCCTTTTGAGCGAAGAAAAAGAATGTTCACAATTTAACACAAGCTATTAACGCAGAAAACAAAACAACGTTTGTTCGCAGCAAATTCAGATGAACATTGAAAGAAAGGCCAATTTTTAAGGTAGCAATTAAACAGCAATTTAGAAGAAGAAACATGTTCAATCAAAGAGCATAACGAATGAGCACGAATGCACAATTTTTAATTTTTCTTATTTGTTAATAAAATTTTCAATAAACAATCAGATGTATCTTTCGATTGCTGTTTAATATTAACGCAATTCACTTAATGTTTTTATTCAATCGAGATGGCGAGAAGCAAAGCACGAATCATGTGATAAGTCATTAATAAAAAAGCTTAATCTAGTCACATTCTGGTTTTATCATGCAGCACAAAAAACCAACTCAATTCGAAAGAGCATTTAGCACATATTTTTGTGTAAGTGTGTGAATTGCCGCATGAGAAACACTTCATTTTGCATTTCATTGCGTTTCTATTCACTCAAAATTTGAGTTTGTAATCAATTTTTCTTTTTTGATGATTTACCAGAGTTTAAAACGCTAATATTGAAACGAATATCGATCGGTTAATGTTGATAATGAAAAAAGAACGCAATGTAATCTCTTTCTCGAGAATTTATCTTACTTCTCGACGATAAAGACACCAGCAAAGCACAGTTAAATGCGAAAAGAATGAGCACAGATTAAAGAAGATATTTACGACTCGCAAAGAGATGCAGAAGAGTAATCGATGGAAAATCAGTGAACGACAATCAATCAGGCGAAATTGAGTGAGTTGAAGAGTTGATTAAGCTACACATTTGATGATAACATTGAGAAGCAGCAATTTATCTAATTTTACTCGCAAAAAGAAAGTAAGTTTTTTAGGAAATCGCGTGGCGCAATAAATTTGGCGATTAAAAGTTGATAAAAAGTAAATTGTGAAACACAAAAAATTGCGAATCGAAAGGAGTGAAATTCGTGAGCGGTGAGCGCCAACCTCTTAAATTAAATGCTCATTTGCTAAACTTTGTTTATTACAATTGCAAGTTGCTTTTTACACAGACACATGAATTAAGTGATTAATTAATAGCAATTACATGTGATATTAGTGATCAAAATGAGATCGATAACATAGTTTGACATGAAAATAAAAGTTACCCGCTTTGATGGCAAAGAATAACAACACACACGGTTATCATTTAGAACATTCAAAATGAATAAATTGCAATTAAGATGCTTGCAATGAATGATGAATGCTCGCAAAGTAATGACGCTCTTACTTTTTAAAGAGAATAACAATGTCGAATTAGCGAAGAAGAAGAAGAAGAAGAAGAAGATAGATTCTTGAAAAAAGATAGCAAAGATGCACACACCACCGGCAGTTCACTGACTGCGACGACTAATGCGACCAGCGCGAAACTGATGAGCAATAGTTTTAATTCATATTTAATGATGCTGTTATTGATCACAACTTTCACTGAGTTTGTCGGCGCTTGCAAATCCACCTTTTTTCCTTAACAAGACGCACTGTTTGCATCTGTCACACAGCATCCACGCTCAGATTGGTTCTATTGAACGATTTGCAAAAGCGTTGCGTATTCAACTAACTATTGTCCAGCAGCACGGATTAGCATCACGCTAAAAAGCTCTCTGTCTTGTGATGAAAAGCAGCGACAAAGCGCTTTTTGCAGAAACACGATTTTCTAAATATGTGCAACACTCGAGCATTGAGCGAAAAAGTATTACATGTGATCTCTTCGATTGTGCTTCAGTCAACAATCTGAAAGGTGTTTTCCGACGAAAATATTAATTTCGACCGCTTTTCAATAAAAGCGTCGCTAAATTTGAAACATCAAATTCAGGAAAGCAGCTTCTCATTAGTCTCTTTGCCCTCATTGAGGGTCTCACCTGTCAAATTACTGTAATGTATAGCTTAAATCAAGCACCGCTTGGCTCTTCTCAGAAATTTACTCTCGAAAAGCGTATGCCAAACAACTTTCATTTGCAATTGTTTGAAATATGCGATTTACAGTTGAGAACACATTTATGTGCTCTTCCGTTGAATTTTGAATGGGTAAGGTAACGCATTAATGAGGCCGCAACTGTACTTTCGGTCATTTAGAAAAAAAAACTGTCGAAATGGTTTTGCTTTTTGTTCGTTGCACAATGGCAAACGAACTTGCCTAATTTTGTCATCAAAACAATTTCGAAAATGATTTTAGCAAGATTAGTGTCTCGTTTTATACACAAATTACCATAAAACGACTGACAGACAACGAACTCGGCGTCTCTGTTTTCTCTTTAAAAATGTGCTTAACGAAAGGTACTTAAATTCAAATCAATTTCTATTTTCGTTTGATAGCAATTATTAACAAATGCTTATTTTTGGCTGCTTTTAGCTAAAATTCGAAACTTATTTCGCTAATCTTTTCGCGAATTTAGTACATTTTTGTTGTCTAATGCTATTTCAATATTAAGAACACACAAAATTTTTGCTTTGTAAATCTTTGCTTGCGTTCATCCAGTCGAGTGTGTTTAGTTTGGACCAATTGAGCAAGTGATGGAAATGCGTTAATTTCGCGATTTACGAATAGAGTTTGCAATTAAAAAAGGCCAATTTTCAAATATAAAACAATGAATGCTAACCGAAATAAGAAATGAGAGAACTAATGGAAGTGGCAGCGAATCGTGCGCTTGAACTTGACCCATATTTGTGGTGGTAAACAGCGAATAAGCGCACAAAAGAAAACAGTTTGAAAATGAGAATCATCGCTATTTAACGACAATATGAGCAAATATGAAAATTAAAAACGTTGATGAAGAACAGCGAAGAAGGTGCGCTTCATTTGTCCTCGATTTCATGCACTTAAAAAACATTTTAAAACGTAAACGATTATTATTAGCAAATATTATTATTTCGACGAAATGTTTGTCAATGTTTTACAAGGCGCTTGCGGTAATCATTTTCAAAGTAATTTCGAATTAAATTTGGCATGCGTATCCACTTTTCAATGCGGCTTAAATTTGAGAAATTCTCTTGAAATAAAAAAGTGCATCACTCGATTGGAAAACGAAAAAGAATGCGCCGAGAGAAACAATT